>CAUYRH010170457.1:0-21692 GCA_963574655.1 Perodicticus potto | reverse complement strand
AACTGGTTAACATAGCCTTCATGGCATTTTCTTAGTTATTGTGTTAAGACATTTATATTCTGCATTCAGTAAGTTTCACCTGTATCTTTCTACGATGCACCGTAGGTGTGGTCCCACCAATTACCCTCCCTCCTCCCAACTTCCTCCCTCCCCTCCCCTCCCTTGCTCCTTTCCCCATATTGTGCTATAATTGGGTTATAGCCTTCAAATGAAAGCTATACATTAGTTTCATAGTAGGGCTGAGTACATTGGATACTTTTTCTTCCATTCTTGAGATACTTTGCTAAGAAGAATATGTTCCAGCTCCATCCATGTGCAAAAACTGTTTTGAGAGGTGACCCTTCACCAGTACCAAGTAACACCCCTGCCCAGCGCCCCTTAGGAATATCTCTTGGCAGGGTTTGGCAGGAGCGGAGAGAGCGACAAAAGTGTGTAAGGAGGTGGGTGTGTGTGGAGGGAGGGCAAGTTGGCTGGAGAAGTGAAGAGAATTTTTACCTCCTGAGAAGAAATGCTCTGGAGGGAAATCCCATAGCCTGGCCAGAGGCTGTGTAGTGCCCAGCCTGGTGGAATGACCGTGAAAACACATTCAGGCTCTCCAGGACCGCCCTGGGCCTGCTCAGACTGATTCTTTTGACTTGGCTTTCAAGATTCCTGAACCAGTGTGGAAACCCCTTCCTTGTCCTTGGTGAGAGAGGCAATGGCAAGGGGGCTGGAGCTAGGAGAAGGTTGGAGGAGGCAGGGAGTCCAGCCCTGTCTGATTCCACCCTGCATTATTTACGAGCCCCCGACAGCTTGGCTCTTTGAGGTGACGTGTTCAGGCCACACGAGAGCACACCTGTCCCCTGAGAGGGTGCGTGTAACCTGAGCAGGATCTGAGACAAAGTGTAATATACACACACAAGGGGTCAGGGGTGTCCATCCCTTCCCTACCCCGGCTCTAGGTAGCCCGTGTTACTGTGGCTACACTCTTCTCCGTTACATCTCTGCTGGGCTTCATGCTTTACAAAGCTTTGTTACAGAGAGGATTTCATTTCATTTTCACAGTCATCTTGCAAGGTAAATATTATTCACTCTCTGTTTTAAAGGAGTAGCCTGAGCTTCAGAGAGGTTAAGTGGACTTTCTAAATAGCCCCCAGCTAGTAAATGCTGCAGCCACAAATCAAACCCAGTTCTCTAAACACCATGTCCTGCCTACAGCCATCAATGTGTGTGTACAAGGATTTTTTTTTTCAGAAGCTATTTTTTCTCTGTGATTCTCCCACTTATGGGCAGACAATAACCAAAAGGATAAGAAAAGCAGTAAAGACACAACACTGCTATTTGGAAGATGCTTTCAATTCGATTAAAAGCACTTATGGCAAGCTCTGATGTGTCTGCAGCACACCAGGTGCTAGCGATACAGTGATGATAAATATCTTTCTGCCCAAACATTCACAATCTGGTAAGGAAAGCATATTTAGGCAACCAGCGAATCAGAAAACGTGCTGAGTGCTGTATTGAGGCGCGAGGGAATAAGTAGTTTAGCTAAGGACACCCATGAGCTAACAAGTACAAAAGGTGGAATTAAAAGACAGGCCTGGGAGACCTTCGGGCTCATGCCCCTATCTCTCAGGCTCTACTGGCTCCAAGATTCTCCTCAAGGAATTAGAAGCCTCATTTTTCTTATCAATGAAGTGGGAACAAAATCTATCATTTCATCAGGAGATATTTGTACTTGGTGATTAACATATGCCATCTGTGTTAGATGTCGACGTCATCTCAGTCTGCCTCTGGATCTTTCAGAGGCTGCTGCAATCAAAATTTTAAAATGCGGGGGGTGGGGGGGGGCTGCCCGCCACATACACACAGGCTGGCAGGTTCAAACCCAGCCAAGATCAGTTTAAAAAAGAAAAAATAACAACTGCAACAATAACAACAACAAATTAAAATTCATTTAAATCGAACACAAATTCTGTATCTTTGTATCTTGAACTTGTCGTTCCAGGAGCATCCTGGCTGGGTTCCACAAACCAATGTAACACTCAGCTCTGCCTGAGTGAGTCTTCCAGACTCCAGCATGCAGTTAACACTTGTATCTAATATGATTGTTATTATTGTTACCTAAAGTTTGGTACTTGTCCCCCAAAGCCACATCAGAAAAAGAGGGACAAGCTGTTTGGAGAGAAGGAAAGAGAACTTATGGTTTTGTTGGCAAAGGAGGAAAATGGCAGACAATGGTCTCAAAATTCCAATTCCTGCTTGTGAGCAGAAGCACGGAGCTTTTAAATGTTCTGATCCCATATTACTAGCTTTAGGCAAGACAATCTTGTGGCCTCTGTCTGTCCCATTTTCAGCTAAGAAAATCTCATGACCTCTGCCCAGATGATTCCCTTAAGCATTCTCCTGTGGCACAAAGAACAAGAGATATTTCCTGCTTCTCCCAGGCACTGGCTGGAGGCAAGGATGTAAGTTTCAGTTCCTAAAAAGTTGAGGAGATAGAAAATATTGCCATTTTTCCCCAGGCCATTTCCTCTGCAACATTATGAGAATTTTATGAGTAACTACTAAGTAGTTACTTTATCAGGTGCCCCTACTGGCTTGTAGTTCAGTTTTCCTTGGCATAGCCATGGGGGTTGGGCATTTAAGGATGAATTGAATAAATGCTTGTGTAGAGCAGCAGAAAGGCAGGTCAGGTGCCCACCATCACCAGGAGGCCAAACCACACATAAGTGACAGAAAAATTACCTCATTTGTTCATTTTATTTTATTTTACTTTTGTGAGACAGAGCCTCAAGCTGTCACCCTAGGTAGAGTGCCGTAGCATCACAGCTCACAGCAACCTCCAACTCCTAGGCTTAAGCGATTCTCTTGTCTCAGCCTCCCAAGTAGCTGGGAGTACAGGCACCCGCCACAACGCCCAGCTAGTTTTTGGTTGTAGTTGTCGTTGTTTGGCGTGCCCAGGCTGGATTTGAACCCACCAGCACTGGTGAATGTGGCTGGTGCCTTAGCCACTTGAGCCACAGGCACCGAGCCTCGTTCATTCATTTTAATGTAGTCAACAATCGCGCATAGATGCGATTACCAGGAACGGCATTCTGCAGAGGTCATGGTAGTGAGTTGCAGAATACAAGCAAGGGCTGTGCCAGGCAGGGTAACCCCAGAGATTAGCAAAGTGCAGTGACCACAAGCATAGACAGTGGAGCCAGACCAGTGGGTTCAGGTCCCACCTCTGCCAGTCACGAGCTGGGATTGGTTTACTCACACAGCACCTTAGTTTCCTCGTCTGGAACTCACACAGTTGTAATGATTAAATGAAATACTATGCACACAGAACAGTGCTTGACACACAGTTACAGCCACAGAAGGGTTGACCATTATCATTTCAGTGAGTGAGAGAGGCAGGAAATAAACATTAAAATGATCGGGAGTCGTGGTAAAAGTTACGAAGGAAATCAAAAAGGGTGTGAGATGGGGAAGAACTAGGTGGAAAGGTAGGTAGAAAGAAGAGCTCTCAGCAGGGTGGTCAAGGAACAGCTCTCTGAACAGGTGACAAGGCTGACATATGCTGGGTGAGAGAGGCGATGGCAAGGGGGCTGGAGCTAGGAGAAGGTTGGACAGGTAGGCAAAGTAGTCTCTGTAGGGCTTAGCAGGCCCAAGAATGAGTTTGTATTTTATGTTAAATGCAATGGGTTGAAGGGTTTTATGCAATGGAGGGCCACGATCCACTGTGCATTTCTTACAAAACTCACTTTGGATAATGGATTGTCAGAGGACAGGAGTGGGTGCTGTAGATGAGCAGGAAGAGCCAGTGGTGATCCAGACCAGATGGTGGCAGTGGGAGAGCTAACCTGGAGGGACAATTCACTGCCAGTGGTGGAGGATCGGACCCCCAGATTAGGAAAGGCAAAGAGTTGCCCACAAGCAAGCATTGCAGGGAGACGGTGGGGCACCATGACGAGTTTGGGTGCGAGGAGACCTGAGGCTACGCAGCCTCCCTGTGTGTCTGTGCCTCTGAGGACAACCCATCTTCGCCTCCAAGGAACCACAGGGGCTGCTGCACTTATTTCCACCCAAGACCCCGGGTTCCTCCTGGGACTGGCCGAGGACAGGCCCTGTGATAGATCTGGCTCCATGCAGCACCAGGTGGGAATACCCAAGGGAGATTTATTTCCATTTTCCCTAGGAGATGAGACCACTATTCACCAAGCCCCATGGTAGACAAAACAGATCTCAAATACAAACCAAAAGAGCACAGGGCTTACGGGGAGGGAGGAATCAGGAAATACTGGAATCCGCCCCTGTTCTTCTGCAGCCTCCTCTTTCTCCTCCTGGGCGTTTCAGGGAGGGAAAGACAGACTCTGTACTTTCCCTGGAAAGAGGATTCTTTTTTTTTTTTTTGTGGATTTTGGCCGGGGCCCGATTTGAACCCACCACCTCTGGCATATGGGGCTGGCGCTCTACTCCTTGAGCCACAGGCGCCGTCTGAAAAGAGGGTTCTTAATGTATCTATGAAGGAAGCATCCTTTGACAGTTTCTAGGAGCAAAGCCTTCTCTTTGTTGACCAAACTCTGATAAAATAAATACTAAGATAAAAGTGAGACTCGCTCAAATCCAGGAAACCACTGAGGCTGGAAGAGGCTGGTGCCAGGATCAAAGTGGAAGGGTTGCAGCCCCAGATTCATAGTTTCTACATGTCTGTAGGTGGTGAAGGGACTATGATGTTAGGATTTATAGCCTGCCATCTAATATCAAATTTAGCACAAAATGTTTCTTGTTCCCTCAATGAACTTGGAGAAAGAGTGAAACTGCTCTTTAGTTTCCGTCTGTGCAGTTAGCTGTCATATTGCAGAAGCGTGAGAGTTCTTTATTTTACCCCAAGGAGAGTAAAGGGGTCCCATCTAAAACTTGGGTGAGGTCCCTCATACTCCATGCTAAATCCTTCCAAGTGAAAAACAAAATGCTGGGCGGTGCCTGTGGCTCAGTGAGTAGGACGCTGGCCCCATATACCGAGGGTGGCAGGTTCAAACCTGGCCCGGCCAAACTGCAACAAAAAATAAGACGGACGCTGTGGTGGGCTCCTGTGGTCCCAGCTACTCAGGAGGCTGAGGCAAGAGAATCGCCTAAGCCCAAGAGCTGGAGATTGCTGTGAGCTGTGACGCCACAACACTCTATGGAGGTTAACAAAGTGAGACAGAGTCTCTTAAAAAAAAGAAAAGAAAGAAAGAAAAAGAAAAACAATATGCTACACTCTGTTGGGAATTTAGAGTTACCTGTTTGCTTAGATCAGGCGTCCTCAAACTTTTTAAACAGGGGGCCAATTCACTGTCCCTCAGACCATTGGAGGGCCGGACTATAGTTAAAAAAAACAAACAAACTATGAACAAATTCCTGTGCACACTGCACATATCTTATTTTGAAGTAAAAAACAAAACGGGAACAAATATAATTCACACCGAAGCATGTGGCCCGCGGGCCGTAGTTTGAGGACCCCTGGCTTAGATTCTGCAATGAGTGTGGGATTTCTCTCTTTTTACCAACTTTCTTTAAACTCAGTGAAGCTTCCCTGTCAGTTGTCTCTCAATCAGAGAGCAAGCCAGGTGAGTAATTCTAACTCCCCAGGTACCTGCCTGAGTGGCTTCAGCTCTGGGAAATTCTGCATCTGGACAAACATTACCTGGGTGGGATCACAGGACGACGCTCTATAAATTCTCGTAGGCGGATGGCGGCCATGCTGGATGGGAGTCTGCAAAAAAAAAAAAAAGTACAGCATGAAGGTTCATATTGCAAGTTCATACATATTTCTAAGAGTGAGCTACCTGGTACCACAAAGTCCATCTTCAAAGAAATCAATCACAGTAAGAGAACTGACACAGTGGAAGGAGTCTCTGTAGATTCTGCTAGACTACTTAGGGAAAAAAATAAAAAACTAGTAAGGGAAGCAGTGGCAAGCATAAGCCAAAAGCATAGATAAGCTTCTCTTTAAAAACCAAAGGTACTATGCTCATTGGTCCACCAGGCAGTGTCTCCACTCTCACTCCCTGGTGGGCCTTCCTATTGTACAAGCCTGCAAGCTGAATACTACATTTCCTAGAGCCCTTCACCCCTGGAATTCTGGATATGAGTTAGAGTTCATCAGTCAGTGGATTGGAAAGGTAGAAACAAGGCAGAGGCCATTCCTGCTGCTTTGATCTTTTCTACTGGCAAGCATGGTTGTGAAGCTATGGTGTTTTTCTGCAGGAGAACTCCAATGTCTCAGTGTCACATCTTTGGGGATGTCAAGAAGCAATTGCTGGCCGGGCACGGTGGCTCACGCCTGTAATCCCAGCACTCTGGGAGGCCAAGGTGGGTGAATCCCTTGAGTTCAGGAGTTTGAGACCACCCTGAGCAAGAACAAGACCTCATCTCTACTAAAAATAGAATAACTGAGGCAGGAGGAACACTTGAGCCCCGAACAGAAGTTTGAGGTTGCTGCGAGCTATGATGCCATGGTACTCTACCCAGGGCAACAGAGTGAGACGCTGTCTCAAAACAAAATTGCTGTGAAGCCAAAGGCTGAATGTGTGTCGCAGAGTTCAAATTCCTAGCTTCCTGCATGTGGACTCGGAGCTGCAGGAGCAATGCCAGTGGCATCGGGATTAAGTTCTTGATCTCAGTTGATCTCAAAGCAGCTTCCTGACTTGGGCAGACAGAGCTGCATCAACATTGACCCAAATAAGTGGCTGACACCAAAATTTCAATCAATGAAGGTTTATTAAGCCAAAGTGAAGGTGTATGTGGGAAAAAAACAAACCACAGGCAGACCTGTGCCTGTTTTCCTAAAGGGGAAGTTGGAACCTTCAGCATTTAAAGACACACAGAGAAAAAAATAAAAAAAGCTGAGGGGGGGGGAGTTGGTTAGAAAAAATGGTGACGTTCTTGTGAGACCCAAGAAATCTCCATTTTACATAAAGGACAATGTTAGAAGAAAAAACAGGAGTGAAGGAAGCATCAATTATGTAGAAGTCCGTGAGTAAGCGGTAGAATATCTGATCCTAGTGTCCCTGGTTTTGTTACCTATAAAGATAAACTTATAATTACTTATTCGTGTAGAATTGAAGAAATTTCAGTTTTCAGGTGCCAGACACAGTTAAGATTTGTGCATCTTTTCTTATGGGAAGTCAGCAAGAAATTTCCTTGATGAATGATGTGTGAGGCCAGTTCTTCACAGGTGCCTGAGGCCTTTACCTTCTGTTGTGGCTAAGGAATTGGGGGGTGGCCCTGAGATTTTGATTTTCTTTTTACAAGACAGTGATGGGTCACTTTTATAGAGGTGCTCTAGAAACTTCCTAGGGACCCCGCCAGAGCCTACTCCTCCGGCCCTTCTGATGATTTTGTAAGCACCCCGTTCTCTATATTAAACCCCTTTCCCATACTGACCCTGGACTTAAACATATAGTATATATTGTTTCTAGTCTAAAATGTCCTATTTCATCTGATTGTTTACTGGAGACTATGACTGGGCACATGCAAATGACTAATCTAAATATTCACAAGCAACATTTAAATATTTAAAATACATTTAAATATTCAAATGAGAAATAGTCAGTAATGGAAAGGGAAAGTGAGTGACTGGGGGGCACAGGTGGGAGAGAACCACACTTCATACCATTTACCTTTTGTGTCCCTTACCCATTTTGCACGATGTGTAAATAGTATGACATCTGGGCCTCTGCTTTGCATAAGCCTGGCTGCTAGTGCAGTAGAACATTGTGCTGGGCCCTGTGTGGCCTGTGAAAGGCCATCTCCCCATTCTCTCCTCTGATCACAATACATCCTGGTGGGTTAAATGAGGCAGTAACTCAAGAGAGTGTTCTGTGACCTTCAGGAAAGAAGAAATAGGAGTTTCTATTTATGAGCTTGGATTGTGTGTCAGGTAACATGGACTAACTTCTACTAGCCTCCCAGCAACCCTGCAAAGTTTTTTTTTTTTTGAGACAGAGTCTCATCATGTCACCCTCAGTAGAGTGCTGTGATGTCACAGCTCACAGCAACGTCAAACTCTTGGGCTTAAAGGATTCTCTTGCCTCAGGCTCCCAAGTAGCTGGGATTACAGGTGCCCACCACAATGCCCAGCTATTTGTGGGTTGCAGTTGTCATTGTTGTTTTAACAGGCTTGGGTCAGGCTTGAACCAGTATGCCAGCTTCGGTGTATGTGGCTGGTGCCCTATTCACTGAGCTATGGGCGCCAAGCCCCTGCAAAGTATTACCACTATTTTACTCCCAAGAAATCTGAGGAACTAAGAAGTCAAAGCACTATGTGCAAGGTTACCAGGGAGCCAGTATTGGAACCCGCTGGCTCCAGTTTGTGTTGGCCGCTGTGCTCTGTCGAAGCAATCACAAAGCCCTCAGGCCATCAGCCAGAACAAAACTAGGGCTATTCCAAAGAAGCAGTAACCAGGAGACAGAAAGGACTGGATAAAAAGTGCGTGATGCTTCTCTCTCTTCCTTTTATAGTCAAAACTTAACTCATTGCCCACAAGCCGGCCACTGCTTTATTTCACCTCTGAGTGTGTCTTTCAAAGCAACTTGAAATTGTCAACAGCACTGCATTGTAACAGAATGATTGGTGATCCAACCAAGGCTGGCCATTATATAATGTATTTTTAGAAATACACTGTTAAGATTGTTCAGGAAAAAAGGAGCAAGAAAGAGAGAAAGAGGAAAGAAGGCAGGGAGGGAGAAGGGAGGGAAGGAGAGAAGGAAGGAAGGAAATCTGGGTAAACACAACTGAGCTCTTGCTTAGTTTCATGATCCAAGCTCAGAAAACTTTGTGACCATTGAGATTTTAGTTCACTAGAAGAGAGACGCTGGAGAGAAGAATGCAAAGTATTCAGGCATTTTGAGCTCATAACAAAGACAAGCTCAGCTATGCCTTTGATGAGTGGGATTGCTCAGTGCCTAGAAATTCTGAATCAGCTTCATGGGGAATAAACAGATTGTGGGTTGTCATGGTTTGGCCTGAGCTCCCAGAATAATCAGAAGGCCTTGTTTGGGAACGGTTACTCATCTTGAGAAAATTTCCTCTACTTCTGTGAGGGATATCAAATTGCCTTTTGTGTCATGAATTATCTCTTGGACACATAAGAAAGTGTAGTTTGCAGTAAGATCTATCAGTACCGAAAGGTACTGATTTTAGTCAATCTTAAAAAATATAGAAACATGCCAAATCTGAATGTGATAATGTAAGTATGGTAAACTTACCATTTCCACATTCCCAGTCAATACTATACAAGTGTTGTTCTCGGCACTGGTAAGAACCCAGCATCATCTTTCCGTGGATAATGCATGCTTTTTTATCCACATTTTTGAGGAAAAAAATGCAGATGGGCACAGAACATGGGCAGTGGTATTTCCATATCTATAAAAATGTTTTTAATTCTTTTATGTATGTTTACGGTTAAAAGTATTATTCTAGAAAGAATCAATAATATCCGTATGCAAATAATACCCTGGAATATGGTAATCAGTTTTGTGGAACTTAAGACAAAACCTTCAGTGGGAGCATTTTCAGCTAATGAAGAGGGATGCTAGCAATCTAGCTGATATTTTTACAAAAATGGCTGGAAAATTTCTTGGAAAATGTTGAAATAGTTTTTGTACACTGCAAGCTTTAAGCTAACAATTATTTTTATTTTTTTAAAGAGACAGTATCACTTTGTCACTCTCAGGAGAGTGCTGTGGTGTCACAGCTCACAGCAACCTCCAGCTCTTGGGCTTAGGTGATTCTCTTGTCTCAGTCTCCCGAGTAGATGGGACTACAGGCCCCCGCCACAATGCCCGGCTATTTATTTTTTGGTTGCATTTTGACACAGGCCAGGTTCGATCCCGCTACCTTCGGTATGTTCGGTATGTGGGGTATACGGGGCTCGGGGCCCTACTCCCTGAGCCACAGGTGCCGCCCTAAGCTAACAATTATTCAACATGCTAAAGACTGTGGCAACAGAATGGCCAAGAGAAACTTGGACTCTTCCCACAGAGAGCATCGTCAGATTGTGGAGGGAACAGGAAGAAAAGCTTCTTCAGAGGCCAAGACAGAAGACGGCAATGTGAGGGGACCCTCCAAAGTGGACAGACGTGGAGTGGGAGAGGAAGACCTGGTTTCCGGAGCAAACTCAAACTGGGATCTCTGTTTTAACCCAGATGATACAAGGTGAGGGTCAAAGGATTGCATGAGAAAAAAAAACCCGATGATTTCTCAGGGACACCTAAATGGTGTTTTAACATTATGAAAAAAGAAGTTTTGAACTTGACACACACAAAACTTCCAGCAGCCTCTGAGAACCAAGTTTTGAAATTTCATTCTTATGCTATCCATCTTTTTTTTTTTTTTTTGAGACAGAGACTCAAGCTGTCACCCTGGATAGAGTGCGGTGGCATCACAGCTCACAGCAACCTCCAATTCCTGGGCTCAAGTGAGTCTCCTGCCTCTGCCTCCCAAGTAGCCGGGACTACAGGCGCCCGCCACAATGCCCAGCTGTTTTTTGGTTGCAGCCATCATTGTTGTTTGGTGGGCCCGGGCTGGATTCGAACCCGCCAGCTCAGGTGTACGTGGCTGGCGCCTTAGCTCATTGAGCCACAGGTGCCGAGCCTATGTTATCCATCTTTGAGAGACTTGCAGCTTTGAGCTGTCCCAAATCACCATTGTGGATTAAGTCCCACTCATTTAATGTGCCTTTCAACAAAACTGTGGACATCAAAAGAGCAAAGACCATGGCTGTTAAAACTAGTGGACACGAGAAAACACATTTCACTGTTCTAGCCTGTCGTGCAGATGGGGCAAAGCTACCACTATGATCATCTTTAAAAGAAAAACGTTTCGGGCAGCGCCTGTGGCTCAAGGAGTAGGGCACTGGCCCCATATGCTGGAAGTGGCGGGTTCAAACCCAGCCCTGGCCAAAAACTGAAAAAAAAAAAAAAAAAAGAAAGAAAGAAAGAAAGAAAAACGTTTCCAAAAGAAAAGATTCCAAGTGGATTTATTGTCCACGTGCATGAGAAAGGATGGAAGAATGAGGAAGACATGAAAATCTGGCTTAACCAATTCTGGACACAAAGGCCTGGAGGATCATTTTAAAAACCAGCTTGGCTTGTTTTTGATCATTTCAAAGCCCATTTTACACAAAGTGCAAAAGTAATTGCAGCAGCCTTGAAAACCCAACTTATGATACCTGGTGGGCTAACCAGTCAACTGTGACCTCTAGATCTATCAGTAAACAAACCCTTTAAGGCTGGTGAAGAAAGAGTGGACATCACAGATGCAATCAGCTGGTAAGGATTTAACGTCTATAGGCAGAATCAAGAAAGCATCCATCACCAAGGTTTGTGACTAAATCCTAAGATCATGGAACAGTGTCAAGAAGGAAGTGATTGGCTGGGCACAGTGGCTCACGCCTGTCATCCCAGCACTCTGGGAGCCTGAGCTCAGGAGTTCAAGACCTGCCTGAGCAAGAGTGAGAGCCTGTCTCTACTAAAAAGAGAAAAACAGGTGGTGCTGTGGCTCAGTGAGTAGGGTGCTGGCCCCATATACCGAGGGTGGTGCGTTCGAACCCAGCCCCAGCCGAACTGCACAACAAAAAAATAGCTGGGCGTTGAGGAGGGCACCTATAGTCCCAGCTACTCGGGAGGCTGAGGCAAGAGAATTGCCTAAGCCCAAGAGTTGGAGGTTGCTGTGAGCTGAGTGACACCACGGCACTCTACCAAAGGCCATAGAGTGAAACTCTGTCTCTACAAATAAAGAAAGAAATAAATAAAAAGAGAAAAACTAGCAGGCATTGTGGCAGGTGCCTCTAGTTTCATTTACTCAGAGGCTGCAGTAAGAGGATCACTTGAGCCCAGGAGTTTGAGGTTGCTGTGAGCTATGATGATGCCACGGCACTCTAGTCAGGGTGAGAGAATGAGACTCTATCTCAAGAAAAAAAAAAGGAGGAAGTGATTGTGAAACTGTTTAAAAGTGGCATCAGCAATGCTATGATCCATGTAAATTTCAGGATGATGAAATTTACTAGGATGTGAAAGTGACTCTTTAGAAGATGGTGGTAATGGCTGGGCATGGGGGCTCATGCCTATAATCCTAGCACTGTAGGAGATCAAAACAGGTGGATTGTGTGAGCTCAGGAATTCGAGGTCAGCCTGAGCAAGAGTGACACCTTGTCTCTACAAAAAAATAGAAAAACTAGCCAGGCGTTGTGGCACACACCTGTAGTCCCAGCTACTCAGAAGGCTGAGGTGGGAGGATCACTTCAGCCTGGGAGTTTGAGGTTGCTGTGAGCTATGAGACCATGGCACTCTAGCCTGGGGCAATAGAGTGAGACTCTGTCTTAAAAAAAATCATGGTAAAGTAGAAATCAAAGAAAATGTACTTCTGATATTGTCAGTGATGAAGAGCTCTTTGCCTTTTATGATCAGTAAATATTGGAAAGCTGTTACTGGTACATAAAACGTCTTGTCCTTTATATCTGTGCTTGTGTTTGTAATTATTTGTTACATAAAATTTCTTGTGCCATAATATGTTAAAAAATAAATGCTAAAGTTCCTTTGTAATACAAAAAACAAACATCTAAATATAAAGACATAAAAATTGGAATTAAAAAATTATAAGGAAATATATTTTTCCTAAAAGTTGAGGCCCAAAATGTGGGTGCACATTATACATGAGGGCACATTATACACAGCAAAATATAGGGTAACTTTCATCTCCCATAAAATACATGTTTTAGTTGCCTTAGTAGATGTGTCCCAGGTAAAATTCTACAGCAAATGAAAGTTTTATCTATGCCTTTATTCTGGTGTTTATTACATTTCAAATTAGCCATAGGAAACTTTAAAACTTTTTTTTTTTTTTTTAGGCATAGTCTCTGTCACCCAGGCTAGAGTGCAGTGGAATCATCATAGCTCATTGCAACCTCAAACTCCTAGGCTCAAGCTACCCTTCTACCTCATCCTCCTGGGTAACAGGACTACATGTGTGTGCTACCACCGCTGGGATAATTTTTCTGGGTTTTGTAGAGATAAGGGTCTTTTTCTTGCTCAGATTGGTCTCCAACTCCTGGCCTCAAGCAATCCTCCTGTCTCTGTCTCCCAAAGTGCCAGGATTACAAGCCACTGTGCCTGGCCTTAAAACATTTTTTTCTTTTCTTTTTTATTCCTTTATAAAGCATTTTGTTTTAAACCGAAAACATACCATGCCCCAAATAAATAATGCTGTAAGGCATTAAATGTACCTATAATCAACTATTCCGTATACCACCTTACCTCTTCAGTTACAATGTAAGTCCCTAAATGTTGGGGACCATGTTGTTTCCGTGACCACTATTTTCACTCTCCTTGTCTTTCTCCCATCTCATTCTTTGTCTCATTGTCTTGCAAAATGTTTCCCATCCAAGAAGTGCTTGAATGCACTTCTTAGAATGAATGAATAAATGAAAGAACCAATCAATCAGATAATCTAGTAATTTAGTTACCAGTTTTAAAACTTTGGTCTTCCTGTATCATAAGAAACCAGATAGTTTATCTCCATCTATACTGCATTTCTAAAGAAAAAAAAAAAATTAAGGCTCGTTGCCTGTTGCTCAAGCGGCTAAGGCGCCAGCCACATACACCTGAGCTGGCAGGTTCAAATCCAGCCTGGGCCCGCCAAACAACAATGACAACTACAAACAAAAAATCACTGGGTGTTGTGGCAGGTGCCTATAGTCCCAGCTACTTGGGAGGTTGAGGCAAGAGAATCGCTTAAGCCCAGGAGTTGGAGTTTGCTGTGAGCTATGATGCCATAGCACTCAACCCAGGGCAACAGCTTGATGCTCTATCTCAAAAAAAAAAAAAACACACACACACAAAAAGAAAAAAAAACCCTATTCCAATAATTCGAAGTTGAAATGGACGAGAATTCACTCCTAAAAGAAATTTTGGCTTGACAAAAAGTTTTGCCACAAAGTTTCCTGAAATTGTGCATTCCTTACATTTTGAACATTCAAAATGCAACCAACTGTGTGGTAATGCCACCCACACGTGAGTGAAGATCGAGGTACCCACAGTTAGAGACATACTAGGTGTTACCTGCTTGGGTGGCCGTGGTAGAGACCTCCTTGTTCTCCAGAGTAATCCTCTAAGGAAGGCAATTATTTCAGCTGCCCCCTGGTGTGAAATGTACGGCAAAGGCACACTGCAGAGATGTGGGACTTGACCCCTTTACATCATTCAAAGGCTATTGTGATGCACTGTAGCTTAGAAAGTTTTGCTAGGCAATGGCTTTCAGGTTTGGGGCTTACAAAAAATAGAGATTTGGGGGGTCTCTGTGGAGAGCCCAGTTGCACACGGAAGAAATTAGTGTGAAAAGGAAAACCATGCAGGCAAATAATTCACTCTACTTAATGATTAGAACTTCATTCTCTGAAAAAGGTTGTCCCATGGACAACATAAGGTCAAAGGTCTGGGTGGTGCCCTACTGGGGAGTACTGCCCTTTGTGAGTGAGAATTGAAGGTGGTAGGGGCTGGCATGAAGGACAAATGAGGCCAGCTCTGCCTGGTCCAACACAGGCTCCATCCTGCTGCTACTGAAGGCCTCAAAGGAGGCTTTTCAATTGTTAAAACAAAATATATAGTTCAAACCACCCCATTAGAACATCACAAGAGCACTGATGTATAGAACAGCAAGTTCTATTTAGCAAGCACAAATATTTATTCAGACCATCTTTTATCAAAACAAAACCAAGGCTCGGCGCCTGTGGCTCAACCGGCTAGGGCGCCAGCCACGTACACCTGAGCTGGCGGGTTCGAATCCAGCCTGGGCCCGCCAAACAACAATGACAATTGCAACCAAAAAACGGCCGGGCGTTGTGGTGGGCACCTGTAGTCCCAGCTACTTGGGAGGCGGAGGCAGGAGACTTGCTCGAGCCCAGGAATTGGAGGTTGCTGTGAGCTGTGATGCCACAGCACTCTATCCAGGGTGACAGCTTGAAGCTCTGTCTCAAAAACAAAACAAAACAAAACAAAACCAAAATAAAACAAAACACGGGCATTATCTACCGGGGGCTGTTCTGGATACAGGATGCCTCCCGGTTAAATGAAGTTTGCAAATAGAAAGTAAAGTATTTCCAAGAGATTCCAGATGGTACTTAGGAGAGTTTCACCTATGTGGAATAGATACCAAATACTTTAATAACTGAGTTCTGGTGATATGGCATTTTGTTGGAAGCACGTAAGCTAGGGAAACTTTAAGTGTACAAAAACACAAACAACATGCTGGGTCTATACTAATGGGGGTGATAGATTGTGTCATTCTATGGAGAACTACTCAGGGCCAGGCATGGTGGCTCACGCCTGTAATCCTAGCACTCTGGAAGGCCGAGGTGGGTGGATAGCTTGAGCTTGCAAGTTCGAGACCAACCTCAGCAAAGTGAGACCCCGTCTCTACTAAAAATAGAAAAACCGAGGCAAGAGGATTGCTTGAGTCCAAGAGTTGAAGGTTGCTATGATGCTATGGCACTCTACTTAGGGCGACAGCTTGAGACTCTGTCTCAAAAAAAAAAAAAAATTAAAAAAGGAAATGCTAAATTGGTTCTCATTGGTTGAGTAAGCACTTTTAGTCTGCCAGGCATTGTTTTAGCTATTTGACAAAGATCATCTAAAATCTCCACCATGGCCTACAATCCCCACATTCCTATCTTTTGTAAGGAATACATTTAAAATGAAGTCTAAGAGAAACTCAGAAACTTACATGAAGTCATACAATATAACCAGGCTAGAATGAATCTAACGTTTGAATTCAACTCTTTGCCACTGAAGCCCAGATCAAATTACATTTTAATTAAAATACATTAATTTTTAATGTTAATTGTAATAAGCCATAATCCTCAAGGAGGAAAGAATCAAGCAAACAAAAAAATCCCAATGTTCTTCATGAAAATATACCTAGCAATATAAAAATGTCAAAGGAAGTGGAAAAATGAACACAAATCTCCCTAGTCAGAAATTATCGTCTGCAATTGTTGATCATCAGTTTGGATGTTATTTTAGAAATACAAACAGATCGAGGCTAAGAGTGAGATAGATATAAGTAACTTTTTGTGAAAACTGGGATCATAGTATACACACCATGTATATAAAATATAATTTTAAATTATAATTATGATATATTTATAGTTACATTACAATATATTAAGTGAAAATATAATATACTTATATTTTTAATATAATTTTATAATTGTATATAAAAATATAATTTAAGTAAATTGTAAAACCAAAAATTACAATGACTAATCTGCACGGCATATGAGGTTACATGGATTGGTCATATAACCTCATGAAGTGCCTTGCCTTTCAGAAGTGCCTTGAAAAAATAAAGGCTTCTTTTGCAAAAAGATGCTCATTGATATGGTCTTTCAAGCTTGTGCTAAGTTTAGTGACCTCTAAAACATAGTTTCTCCGTTCTCTTCAGCTTTATTTATTTATTTATTTATTTATTTATTTATTTATTTATTTTTTGCAGTTTTTGGCCAGGGGTGGGTTTGAACTCACCATCTCTGGCATATGGGGCCGGCACCCTACTCACTGAGCCACAGGCACTGCCCCTCCTCAGCTTTAAATTGTCCTCCAAATCTCACCACTGGATCTGATGAATGGCAAGCTAATGCTTCCTTAGAAGAGTGTTAGTGGGATAGTCCAAACCTGCTAGTCTTTCTTTACACCACGTCACGTCATTTGACTCTCTCAAAAGGCAAAATATTGCCATGGCCCATCCCAACCATTATCCAGGGAAGCACTCATCACCATGTCTTATAATATCCAAATCTTATCTTCATGTTTGGAAGCACGTTCATTAAGTGACCCTTCCCCGGGATCCACTGTTAAAACAACTCACTGTTTAAGGGTCATCTTCTGTTCACTCAATCTCATATTTTTTCCCCTGGTGACATTAAAGAGCTTAGAGACCTTCTTCATCTGGGTAGAACTCCAAATATTCTTTTAAAAATAATACATGGGTTGGGCATGGTGGCTCACATTTGTAATCCTAGCATTCTGGGAGGCTGAGGCAGTTGGATTGCTTGAGCTTAGGAGTTCGATTGCTTGAGCTTAGGACCAGCCTGGGCAAAAGAGAGATCCCATCTCCACTAAATGTAGAAACACTAGCCAGGCATCATGGTGGGCACCTGTAGTCCCGACTACTTGGGAGGCTGAGGCAGGAGGATTGCTTGTACTCAGGAGTTGGAGGCTGGTATGAGCTGGCCCTCTGGTCTGGAGAACAGAGTGAGACTCTGTCTTAAACAATAAAAAAGGAATAATAATACATGTTTTCATAATGCAGAAAATGCAGAATATATTAAAAAAAACCACCCAGGAACATTAAAATAATATGAAAACATTCAAACCAGAGACACTAGTTAATATTTGGGTACATTAAATATATCACAGTTATTAGTGGGGTAGGGTGCCATGGTATACATCTTTTCCCTTGCCACTTAATTAGCAAGAATTCATTCTAGGGGGCCAAGCATGGTGGCTCATACCTGTAATCCTAGCACTCTGGAAGATCAAAGCTAGGGGATCACTTGAGCTTAGGAATTTGGGAGTTTGGGACCAGCCAGAACAAGAGCGAGACCCTATCTCCACTAAAAATAGAAAAATTAGCTGGGTATAGTGGGAGGTGCCTGTAGTCCCAGCTACTTGGAAGGCTGAGACAAGAGGATTACTTGAGCCCAGGAGTTTGGGGTTGCTGTGAGCTAGGCTAATGCCATGGTTCTCTCCCCTGAGCAACACAGCAAGACTCTGTCTGAAAAAAAAAACAAAGAAGAAAGGAAAAAAAAGAATTCATTCGAGGACAGAACCACTGTGCTGAGTGTTCCTCACCTACTTTCCTAAACATTCCCCACACTTGCCCCCTTTGAACTTGGAGTCAACCCTACATTGCAGGTTCCCTGCTGTTCCTCTGGTCCCCTCGCTGGCTCCACTACCTCTCCAGCCTGAAGGTTAATTTCACACAAATGAGCCTTCTACCCAGGTACTGGTGAAACTTACTAAATGTAGAATACCAATGTCTTCAAATAGTGATTAAGAAAATGCCACAAAGGAAGGCTATGTTTAACAGTTCGATGAAAATATTTCAGATTGTATATGTGCCCCATGATTGCACTAATGTACACAATTTTGACTTAATAAAAATTAAAAAAAAAATAAAATATTTATACGTAAAGAAAATAAAAAAGAAAAAGAAAAAATAATGAGCCTTCCACCCGCAGAGTGCAGAGATCCCTGGAGTGGAGAATGTGGTGTTCTCCCTAGATTCTACCCTTCAGGACTGAGCCATTTCCACATCTTCTTTGAGTGTATGTTGCCACATGCCACTCACAGCCTTGTCACTCACCAAGGTTGCCCTTGGCCAAAGAAAACAGGTGTCCAAGGTTTATGCTCCTGCCTCTTGGCAACTCACATCCAATGACCTGTCAATAAGAGGACGGCAAGGCCCAACCCCCTTTGCCTCTGTTTGGGAGAACAGTGAAGGGTCAGCCCAGCTTCAAAGCTCCCTGTAGAGTCAACCAGTAGAAGCAAGGCCTTTGCTGTGTCTGAGTTCAACTTTTTCCTCTATGCAAGCCTGCTCCTTTCATTCCATTATGGAGATAGTTCCTAAGAGTATTCCCCCAATAAGCCACCACCTCACAAGTCTCTGTCTCAGAGTCTTTGTCCCAGTGAAACTGGTTTGAAAGAATTGGTTCTAGGAGTGGTCTGAGGAAGCAAACTCTAACTTGCGTCTTGGGGTGTCATCACCCCCTGGGGCAAGATGTCTGTTAGATTCTCCTCACTGGTGGAGTAGGATTAGCCCCTGGCATTCTGTAGGGGAGCAATTGTTTAAATCTTCCCCAAGGGTACAAAAGGACAGAATGTGTGAGTAGAAGGGAACAGCTGGCAGGTGCAGCTTCTCAGACATTCAAGGTTGGAAGAAGAAGTAATTACAAAAGCAATGAAATTGGATGGCTCTTGATGAGTGTGATCTATGCTTTGCAGTAAGACAGCAAATGTAATGATTGATTTAGGCAAAGTGTGAAAGCAGCGTATTAAAAAAAATCTCATTTCCTGCAGCAGGAGGACAGGAAAAAAATAAGAAATCAGACCCAAGACTTAAATATAAGGGTAGTGGAGCCCCCGGGAAAAGTCCAGAAGATCTGCTCTGCCAACATGAAGGCCATATTTGGGAAGGACTGTTGGACTAAAATTTGGATGAGGAGAAAGAGTCAATGCCCTGGAGAGTCTTGAATTACAGATTCGTCTGAATTCTCTGGACCTGCAGAAGCGGCCTCCTTCTCTCTGTTCAGGTTACTGCTTCTCACTTGCTTGATGGCTTGAAGACAATGCACAGGCCACCCTGTCTCCTCTTCAGAATTTAGTCCCACCTCTGGCCACCAGACAACAATTAGACCAAGTCACAAGATAACCCGCAGGGAAAGTGCTGGGCTTGCTCAGAGAGGAAAGAAATGATGAGTCAAAGGAAAATAACCTGAATTCTGGTCATGAGGAGTGATGACACAAATTCAAATATTCTACAATGGAATGCTGAATGCTTTCAAGAATGATAAAGGCAAGAAAGATAAAGAAAGGCTGAAGAATTGTTCTAGATTAAAAAAGAGTAAGGAGGCTGAGTGTGATGGCTCATGCCTATAATCCCAGCACTCTGGAAGGCATAGGCAATTGGATTGGTTGAGCTCAGGAGTTTGAGACCAGCGTGAGCAAGCACAAGACCCTGTCTCTATTTAAAATAGGAAAAAAATCAGCTGGGCATCATGGTGGGTGCCTGTAGTCCCAGCTACTCAGGAGGCTGAGGCAGGAAGATCACCTGAACCCAGGAATCTGAGGTTGCTGTGAGCTAGGCTGATGCCACGGCACTCTAGCCTAGGCAACAGAGTGAGACTCTGTCTCAAAAAACAACAACCAAAAGGCCTGGTTACAATGACTTACGAGTGTAATCTTAGCACTCTGGCAGGCCTAGACAGGTGGATAGCTTGATCTCAGGAGTTCAAGACCAACCTGAACAAGAGTGAGACCCTGTCTCTAATAAAAATAGAAAAAATTAGCCAGACAGAGTGTAGCCTCAGAAACTCAGAAGGATGAGCCAAGAGGATCACTTGAGCCCAAGAGTTTGAGTTTGTTGCAAGCTATGAAGACGCCATGGTTTGGCTTTCTACCCAGGGTGACAGAATGAGACTCTTGTCTAAAAAAAAAAAAAAAAAAAAAAGCTAAAGAGATAAGACAAATAAAAGCAATATGTGATGAATATGTGATGTTGGTGGCCTGGGTCCTGGTCCAGACTGTGAAGTGCCCAGCATCGGAGTTAGACTACTTCTTGGATCTCCTTTTGAGGACTGAGGTTCTATTCACCTACTGAAAGTATTGCCTGCTACAGGTCATATTAATAGTTAGTCACCCCCTGAGAACAGGCATCACCCAAGATCACACACCTGTCTTGGGGCAGCCCACATCCAGTGATTGGTTAACGTCTTGACATCTCTGGAATTCCATTCTGGGCTTTCCATGGTATGGGCTGACGCCCGTGATGCCTGCCACTCATAGTTCAGCTTCTCCCTTTGCTAATCAATGCTCTTCCCTTCGCTGTCTATGGGTGCTGCTACTGGAACACGCCCCCAGGCACATTTCCTTCCCAGAGTATGTTTTCCAGGAACACTGCCTAAGAGACCAATCCAAAGCCAAGGCCTCTCCCTTCAAAAGAACCCCGATCCCATTCTCCATCTGCCTCCAGTCCAAGGCAGCAATGCTTACAATTGAGCGCGTTTGACCTGTGTGTTGGGAATAGGGGCAGGAATGAGGGAGGCAGAGGCTGAAGAGTGTTCCATCAAAAGAATCTTGGTGGGAGTATGGGGGCACAAAGAAAGCATTTCTTCCCGATAATTCAAACATTATTCTCAAGTTTCTGGGTGTCCTTAAATCTTCTTTACAAATTCAAATTTCTCAGAACTTTCTGACATACTATTTTCAGTAACAATTTTTAAATGTCTCTTTGTCAGACAAATAATACATAATGTTAAAGGTGGACTATAAAACAGGGCAATTAGACCTACTACATAAGGTTCATTGTCATTAGGATTATCAGAGATAATGTCCGGTGGCACCTGTGGCTCAAGGAGTAGGGTGCTGGCCCCATATGCCACAGGTGGGGGGTTCATAACAGGCCCCAGCCAAAAACTGCAAAAAAAAAAAAGAGAGAGAGAGAGAGAGAAAGAGATAATGTCTATGACAGTACTTTGTTATTTTGAAAATGTTGAACCATTACATAGTATAGTTATAAATCTCCTGTAGTAACCAACCTGGCAAGAAGACCCCTAAAGGCCCCTAACTGTTTCAGCTTGAGTCCCCGTCCGTCTCAAACCCCTCTTTTTGGTTTAATTCTGAGAACAGGTTTCTGACAAGGAAGTTCTCTGAGTTCCCTGACTCCCTAGCAATGTCTAAACACAATGATGAAAGACTTACCTCAACCTCCCTAGCCAGCTAAACAATGGGAAAAACTCACTCAAGCAGAGATTCCCAGGAAACTGAGTTTCCCAGGTACTGGGCTTTCCAAGTTGTCCCCATGGTTACTGAGTTACCCCCCGGAGCCGCCACACAGCTACCCCCCTGAGCCAACTACCTGACTGTGACTCCGCCTTGTAACCCACCTTTTTTGCCACATCAGCACA
>CAUYRH010170455.1:0-12504 GCA_963574655.1 Perodicticus potto | reverse complement strand
GGTGGGGAATTGAAGCCATTAACATTTATGGAGAGAACTGATATATATGTTGAAGTTTTATTCATTTCATTTTGTGAAAGTCAATTGATATTTTTTTTCCTTTGTGTCACTGTAGAATCTAGATGTTCTCCTTTAGTTTCTGAGTATTTACTTTGCTCATGGTCCATTGTAATGGTCAGTGTGGAGAATAGGTATTTCCCATAGGACTGGTCTTGTTGTGAATTTCTCAATATTTGTATATAAGTAAAAGATTTGATTTCTCCATCAAATTTGAAGCTTAGTTTAGTAGGATAAAGAATTCCTAGATGAAAATTGTTTTGTTTAAGAAGGTTAAATGTACCTGACTATTCTCTTCTGACTGGAAAGTTTCAATTGAAAAGTCAGCTGTTACCCTAATGGATCAGTTTCTGTAAGTCAATTGGTGCTTAATTCTAGCTTCTTGAAGAATTTTCCCTTTCATCTTGACTTTTTCAGGCCACTTTCAATGTGTCTTGGAAATGTGTTTGTGTTAACACAACCTGAGTTTCAATTCTGTAAAAGTAGTGTGTTGGAATCTTTGACAATATTTGGGAAAATGTCATTGAAATTATCCTCCAGTATGTCTTCCATTCCTTTGGGACATTCTTCTTTCCCTTTTGGTATAACTATCATTCATGTCTGAGCACTTAATGATGTCCTATAATTCTATGAAATGACATTCTTCTTTGTCTCTTTTCTTTTCTGCCTCTTTCACTGTCTGGGTTAGATCAAGAGGTTTGACCTGTATCTCTGAGATTCTTTTTGCATCCAATCTGTTTTTAAAACTTTCTACTCCATTTTTAAGTTCCCTGATTGATTTCTTCAATTCCTTAAGGTCTACTATTTCCTTTCTATATTCTTCATCTCTTTCATCAATTATTTTGGTCTGTTTTGGGATTTTCTTTTGATTATTTTCCACTTGCTCTTCAATTCCTTTCATTGTCTTTGCCATCCAAAATTTACATTCTCTTTCTTTCATTTCCATTATTTCTTTTTCTCTTTTTTTTCATTGCTAGGGATTCATTGGTTGTAGAAGACACTGATTGCATTTGTTAGGTAAAGTCCCTCTTATACTTGTATCTTGTCCCCAAAAGGTGTATAAGACAATGAGACCCCCACCCAGTCCCCCTTTTCCTCTCTCTGTTCTTCCTTTCCCCTACCCCCTCCCTCCATGTCTATCTCTCTGCCATGCCCTTCCACCCCACCCACTGTGTACCAGGTCATTAATTGTTCTCATATCAAAATTGAGTACATAGGAGTCCTGTTGCTCCATTTTTATGATGCTTTACTAAGAATAATGTGCTTCATTTCCATCCAGGTTAATACAAAGGATGTAAAGTTACATCTTTTTAATGACTGAATAGTATTCCATAGTATGCATATACCACAGCTTGTTAATACATTCCTGGATTAGTGGGCATTTAGGCTATTTCCACATTTTTGGCAATTGTAAATTGAGCTGCAATAAACAGTCTAGTGTAAGTATCTTGTGGTAAAAGGATTTTTTTCCTTCTGAGTAGATGCCCAGTAATATGATTGCAGGATCAAATGGGAGGTCTAGCTTGAGTTATTTGAGAGTGCCTTCCAAAAAGGTTGTATTAGTTTGCCATCCAACCAGCAGTATAAAAGTATTTCTTTCTCTCCACATCCAAGTCAGTATCTCCAGTTTTTGAGATTGTGTGATGTGGGCCATTCTCACTGGAGTTAAATGATATCTCAGGATGATTTTGACTTGCATTTCTCTAATAATTAGGGATGATGAGAATTTTTTCACATGTTTATTAGCCATTTATTTGTCTTCTTTAGAGAAGGATCTATTCATCTCTCTTGCCCAGTGATATACGGGATTGGTTTTTTTCATGTGGATTAATTTGAGTTCTCTGTAGAGCCTAGTTATCAAGCTTTTGGCTGATTCAAAATATGCAAATATCCTTTCCCAGCAAATAGGTAGTTTGTCTATTTGCTTTGGTTGTTATCTCTTTAGTTGTACAGAAGCTTTTCAGTTTAATTAAGCCCCATTTGTTTATTTTTTTGTTGTTGAAATTGCCAAGGAAGTCTTCTTCATAAAGTATTTTCCCAGGCTGATAGCTTCCAGTGATTTCCCTATACTTTCTTTGATGATTTTGTTTCGTGCCTTAGATTTAGGTCTATTATCCATCTTGAATCAATTTTTGTGTGTGGAGAAAAGTGCAGGTCCAGTTTTAGTCTTCTACATGTGGATATCCAGTTCTCCCCATACCATTTATTCAATAGAGATTCTTTCCCCCACTGTATGTTCTTGTTTGGTTTATCAAAGATCAGGTGGCTGTAAGGTGTTAGTTTCATTTCCTGGTTTTCTATTTGATTCCAAATGTCTATGTCTCTATTTTCATGCCAGTGCCATGCTGTTTTGACAACTATGGCCTTGTAGTGCAGCCTGAGTCTGGTATTCTGATGGCCCCAGCTTTGTTTTTATTACTAATAACTGTCTTAGTTATACGAGTGTTTTTCTGGTTCTATACAAAACGAATAATTATTTTTTCCATGTCTTGAAAGTACAATGTTGGTATTTTAATAGGGATGGCATTGAATCTGTAGATTGCTTTGGGAAGTATAGACAGTTTCACAATGTTGATTCCTCCTAGCCATGAGCATGGTATGTTCTTCCATTTGTTAATATCCTTTGCTATTTCCTTTCTTAGGGTTTCATAGTTTTTATTATAGAGGTCCTTCACCTCTTTTGTTAGGTATATTCCTAGGTATTTCATTTTCTTTGAAGCTGTGGTGAAGGGAGTTTTGTCCTTAGTTAGCCTCTCATCTTGACTGTTATTGGTGTATACAAAGGCTACTGACTTGTGGATTCTGATTTTATATCCTGAGATATTACTATATTTTTTGATGACTCCTATGAGTCGTGTGGTTGAGTCTTTGGGGTTGTCTAAGTATAACATCATATCATGAACACATAGGGAGAGTTTGACCTCCTCTGGTCCCATTTGGATGCCCTTTAATGCCTTCTCTTGCCTAATTATATTGGCTAGCTTCCAGGACTATGTTGAATGGACGCTTCATATTTGTCAAGGGAAAAATCTATTGTTTCTTTATATGGGGAATCATCTGCAGTACCTTTCTCATGATGCCTTTGGAGGGTTGCTCTGTTCTAGTTTTTCACATTAACAGAATTTTTCTGTTGGTTCTTCTCTTGGTTCTTTTCTGCTGGTTTCTTCTTATTTTTTTTCTATTGTTCACTTCCTTCTCCTACTTTTTCCTCTCACTGCATCCTTCATTTTAAATTACCTCCTCTCTGTGAGTAGTTCTTGAAATGTCCTTTTGTTTCAAAGCAAAGTGGGAGAAGGCTAGAAAGAAAGAAAGGAGAAATGAAAGAAAAATGTATATAATAAAACAAAAAAAAAAAGACAAAAATATGGAGTGAAAGGAAACAATTGAAAAAATGGTGAGAAAATGGACAGAAAGATAGTAAGAGAGGGACAGGAGATATGGTGCACGATAGGATATCTTCACCCACATCTACCATTACAGAACTCTGGATGACCAGACAGGATGGGTCCCTTAAAGTCAAGAGCTCCTAACCAGCCTGGTAAAAAGCAACATCCTACCTCCACAAAATTAAAACAAAAAAACTACCATATGTGTATGTTACAGTGGGGTCCTGCCAATACTGTCTTTTGTAAGACAATAGATGGAAGGACACGGTAGACCATGAGCTCAAGGCCACCTTGAGCCTGATCGGTGCCATGATCACCCAGCCTAGGTCCCCAAATAAGGCTCTTTTCCATAAATAGAATACAAAATGAAATAGACTAAAGCAGATCAGAAAAAATGAAAATAAATAAATAAATAATAAAATTAAGAATAAAATCTTATAAGATGAAGAAAAAAGAGGTATCTTAGTTGTTATATGAGAAATTTATGTGGGAAAGATGAAAAAGTAGAGAGATCTCTACCAAAAGAGGGAAAAATATAAAAGAGGCTAAATCTCTTTTAGTAGACCAAAAGAGAGAAAAATATAAAAGAGGCTAAAAAAATCCTAGCAGAAATGGAGGAGCCCTCGTTATTGAACAAAGTAAAAATGAAAAAATAAAAATACAACCAAACTAGAAAAGGAAAGCAAACGACAACCACAACAACAATATCATCACCAACAACAAAAACTGAGGAAAAAATGAGAAAAGATAAAAAGTATATATATATATATGAATATATATTTATACCACATTATATTGCCTGATCACCTGGTGGTGCTGTGGTATTAGGAGATGTGAACCAGACACTCTGATTTTGCTGTAAAAGATGGGGGAAGAAGCCACTATCCAAGTGCTGAGAAGACTCCATCTTGTCTTTTTGATTTTTTATTCTCAATCAGGGCTTGATTGTTTTGCTAGCATTCTTTCCCATGGGATTTGGATCTTGAAGCTCTCACCAGATTTCTTAGGAGGTATGTGTTGAGTTTTCAAACAGTGCCCCAGATGTAGGAATCATTCAACTCACCACAAGGAAGGCTTCCTGCACTCAGCAGATGTGGCAGAGCTGCCTATGCAATAGGACTCTGTGAACTGTTCCTCCCAGGTTCCCTCCCACAATGGCAGCACCCTGATAGTCACCAAGCCAATGAGAATTCCATCCCACTCAGTTATTCAATCTTGGTCACTGGACACTGTTGAAGTTTACTTGCTTGCTTAATCCCTTCCAAGTGAGCTCCAGCAAGCAACCCAATCTGAAAACAAAAACCTGCAGGACAACCCTTTCCTGTATCTAGTCCTCCACTGAATAGCTTCCTCATCTTTGCCCATAACCAGACATTTGCCTTCTATTCTAATCTTCCTCAGTTCCTGACCTCCTGGTTGGCACCTTGAGTCCTCTACTCCTTCACTTTTCCCTCAGAGTTATGTTTCTAGGGAAGTTCCCCAGCCAGAGGTGGTTCATGTCCTTTCTCACCTGTCTTATCATGAGTGGCTGGTAAAATGTCTCTAGTCTGCCATCTTGCACACATCTTGATAAAACTACAGTTAGCCTAATCTAAAAAAAAAAAAAAAAAAGATATGAGAGAAGAATAAATTAAGTGGAATTGTAAACAAGAAAAAAATATAACAACTAATATTGCAGATATACAAATGATCACAAGAGGCTATTGTGAACAATTATATGCCAAAAAATTACATAAAACAGAAGTAGATAAATTCCGAGAAATACAGTCTATGAAATATGCTTCAGTGAATGTATTGTTGTGTTGTTATGTAATCATTTCACATTACTCTGAGGTTTAAAATACTAAGATGTATTTACTCTAACACTATATTTTATATTTTACAATAACTATACATTTTTGAATCTTTTAATCAGTCTATACTTTAATCATTATTCATAAAAAGAGATTATTATATTTGAGGTGCTCTCTATTGATTATCTACCAACTTTAGTATTTTTGGATATTATGATATCCTATTTTTATCCTTTCCTGTTTATCTTTTTTAATTGTTAAATTCGTTATTTCATTATTTTACTTTTTTCTATGATTTAACCTTATATATTTCACTCAGATTATATGTATAGTGTATTTATTTGGTTCCTTTTTGAGTATTTTAGAATTTTTCTTATTGATTTTTTATGTTATGATTTAATTAGAAGAATGAATTAAATTATTAAATTTAGAATTTTTCTACATTTTTTTTTTTTTTTAATTATTGAATTGTTTTGCCAGAATCCGGTGTTATTTATATAGTGATAATGATTTGGTTTGGGGTTGATTTTCTTTATGACTAATGCCTTGGTAACTTATGTAAGTGTTCTGTAAATTCTGAATAAATGAGATTAATTAGTGGTTGCATTTTATATATGTACTTATTAGATAGAATATGCTTATTGGGTTGTTCATATTTTATATGAATAGTTCTATAGTTGTTGAGTAGTAAATAAATTATCATGAAGGTTGTGTCAAATAATCCTATGTTTTAAGATTTATAACTTATCTTTCATAATTAATATCATTTTTTATATGTTTATCTATATTAGTAGGTATAAACAAAATTACATTTTTTAGCTTGTTCCGAATAATTACTTCTGAACAGTAAATAATGATCACGTACTAAATAGTGTTTCTCTTCTTCATGATTATTTTATCTGATATTAATATCAGTATCCATGTTTTTCATATTTATAATTACATATTATTTTCTTGTTCATTTATTTCAATATTTCCATTACCTTATAGTTTACATGAATGTATTTTAATGAATATGTGTGTAATTTTAAAATAGAATTTTGACATTTTCTTCTTTTTACTTGTTGAGTTAGATCTGGTATTTGCTGAATCCTGATTATTTACCTTGTTCTTATTTATTTTTCTCCTATTTTCTAATATAATTAAGTTTTATTTTTCTATAAATTTCAATTTGTCTAGTTGAATTTTCTCCATTTTGTTTTAATTTTTGATTATTACAATTTTGTTAGTAGGTATACTTACCAAAATGGAAATGTATTTATTATATCTACCATTTCTTACCACACTAAATGTTCAGCAGAATTTATATTCAGGCACCTTTTATCAGATTTGTTGTTATTTTTCTACAGCAGAGATTCCCCACTGTTGTGCCTAGCATACAGGTATACTAAGTAATCTATATAAATATATTAAGAGATCAAAACTTTAAGTACTCAGCTGGTGTGGTGGCTCATGCATATAAACCTAGCACTTTGGGAGACATAGGCAACAGGATCACTTGACCTCAGAAGTTCAAGATCAGAATGAGCAAGAGTAAGACTCCCTTTCCAATAAAAATTAGAGAAATTAGCAGGACACTGTGGAAGGTGCCAGTAATTCCAGCTACTTGGGAGACTAAGGCAGGAGGATTGCTTGAGACCAGGAATTTGAGGCTTTGAGCTAAGCTAATGCCATGGCACTCTCTGTCTGTCTCAACAACAACAACAATGACAACAAAATTATGGGTACTCAGTGAAGTTAAGAGAAGTGAAAGCCAGTTACCCTCTCTCTTTGAGAATGCTACACAAAACCCAGAATATCATACAGAAATTATTATTATCTACTTGCTCACATGAGTAAAAATAATGCAAATGTATGTCCTAGAATTTTATTTCCCCAATTTTATTAACTACCCACATGCATTACTTATTGTTATTCATTTTTACAGGAAATGCATATCTCACATGTTTGTTAATATTTTTGAAGAGAATTTCTTATTTCACCCTGTTTTTGTTGATTTGATTTTCTTCACATGCAGTAAATCCTTTAATAATTATTTTGATGATGGTTTATATATAATAATTATCTAATTATTTGACTAAATTTTTTTCTTTGATCTCAGTTATTGTTTGATAATATAGCTCTATGTAAAATTATTGTTTGGAAGTTTATTATCTGTGATAATATAGCTGTATGTAAAATTATTATTTGGAAGTTCTTTTAAATTTTGAACATAATAATCCATTTTCTTCTATTATTATTGCTACTGTTATTCATTGGTAGGTATTATGGAAAATTTTCAACTTCAGGTCTTAACATATTTATTCTAACCGATTCTTTCTAGTCTATCCCTCTACATCTCCTTTTATTATATACCAGGTATATTAATTCATGTGCACCTCTTAAATTTTAGTTCATATAATTTTAGTTCATATAATTTTTATTTTATTTTTATTTTTATTTTTATTTTTTTTGAGACAGAGCCTCAAGCTGTCACCCTGGATAGAATACTGTGGCATCACAGCTCACAGCAACCTCCAATTCCTGCCTCTGCCTCCCAAGTAGCTGGGACTACAGGTGCCCGCCACAACGCCTGGCCATTTTTTTGGTTGCAGCCGTCATTGTTGTTTGGCGGGCCCGGGCTGGATTTGAACCAGCCAGCTCGGGTGTACGTGGCTGGCGCGTTAGCCTGTTGAGCCACAGGCGCCGAGCCAAGTTCATATAATTTTTAATATCTTTGACTCTGTATGTGTATTCTGAATAATTTATACTATTCCATTTTTCAGTTTACTAATTACATTCAAAGATGTGTAAAATCTGATATTTTAATAGTTTGTTGATGTTTTATTTCAATAACTAACTTTTCCATTCTACTAGTTTTATTTTATTCTTTTTAAAATCTGATTCATCTGTATCATAGTTGTGTATGTTTTCAGGGATCATTTTATTTAAAAATATTACATAACACACTAATTGTATGTGCTATGTCTAATTATACTTTCTGTTAAAGCTGTTTTTTAATTTATATTTTTAACTTCAGATTAAAGAGTGTGCATATGATTAGGTTACATTGTTTGTGTTTGTTAGAAAAAAAAATCTAAGTTGTATTTGAGTCCTTCACCCAAGATGTGTCTTTTATAACCCAACATTGTCCCCATTAGGTGGGAGCATATGGAGCCCTTTCCCCCTCAGCTCCTCTTTCTTGAATTTAATTGCGTTTCTCCTGTCATGTAGTCCTATAGTTGGTCTACGATTTTCAAATTAGTGTTAAGTACATAGGATGTTTCTTTTTCCATTCTTGAGATACTTTATTAAGGAGAATGTTCTTGGACTCCATCCAAGTAATACAAAACATTTAAAGTCTTCATCTTTTTTGTGACTAAATAGTATTCCATGTTATAAATATACCACATACACTGTGACATTATCTTCTATTAATCCATTTAGTGGGTACTTAAATTGTTTCTGCATCTTTGGGATTGTGAATTGAGCTTCTATAAACATTTGAGTGCAAATGTCTTATTGTATAATGATTTTTTTTTTCTTCTGGGTAGATACCTAGTAATGGTATGAAGTATGAAAGGAAAGGTCTTCTTTTTGATCTTTAGGATTCTCCACACTTCTTTCCAAAAAGGCTGTATTAATTTTACATCCCACCAACAATGCAAAAGTGTTCCCTTTCCCCTCCACATCCTTGCAAACATCTACAGTTTTGAAATTTTGTGATGTGGGTTATTCTCACTGGTGTTAGGTGATATCTCAGGATGGGTTTTATTTGAATTTTTCTGGCGATTAGAGATGATGAGAATTTTTTCATTAGTTTATTTTCCATTCATCTACTTTTTTCTAAGAAGGTTCTGTTCATGTCTCCTTGTCCAATGATAAATGGGGTTGTTTTCTCATTTTTTATTCATCAGTTTGAGTTGTATGTAGATTCTGGTTATTAGTGCGGGTCCAGTTTTAGTTCACAGTGTGCTACAGGGGATGCCCCATCATCCAATGGAAGTATTATATACAGTATATAATCAGATTCAAGCAAACTTGAAGGCAAAAATAAGTTACATGAAGAAGTGGCCCAAATTTCCATCGTCCATACTCCTGTTACATTACCTTTTATCTCCCAGCCTGCCCTTATTCACTCATAGGGAGATTTCTACAATAAGTTGAGAGAGGGAGAGAAGACTCAGGCTAGTTTTTGGATGCTTCTGCATGATATATAGACTCCACCTTAAAATAAGCAGCTGCAGCAATTTTAGCGCCATTCTGGGATATCCCTAAAGAACAGAAGTGACAGAAAATTCTTCTGTTGATGAGAACTTTGAGTAATACTTCTGGATGTTCACTTTATGTAGAAGAAGAAATGGGCAAAAGTTTAGTCATATATTGACTCATAAGCTATGATTAATGATTATCTGGATGGTCAGGGGCTTGGATAAACACATTTAGAAAAAATAGTGTCAAGGAAATTTTAATAAGAGGTATGTGGCTAGTCTTCTCTGTTGAGACAAAAAGCATAAAGATATCTGTATTGCACGTGAATGTTCACCAAATCTTAGTATCAGTAGAGTAGTATTTTCATAAATGAGTGGAAGGAATTACCCATTTTGGGCATACTAGTCATAGTCTTTCCCTGGCCACCCCTGCCATTGTCAATGGGCTTATGAACAAAATGACCCTGGTGGCAAAGATAGAGGTTAACCATAAGTTAAGAAACTTAGACTTCTACTCACCAGGACTGACCTAGCTACAGGCACCACTGGCTGTCTACTTGGATAGTGGCAGAGACCAATACTGACTTTCGAATATGGCAATATTCTCTGTAGTGATCAGCCAGCTACTTGGTGGTAGTTTACTACACTGGACCACTTCTATCATAGAAGAAGCAGTATTTTGTTCTTACTGGAACACACGATTACTCTACATATGGATATACCTTCGCTGCACACAAGTCTTTGCACAAAACTAGCATCTGTGAACTTAGTGAGTGCCTTATCCACCACCAAGGAACTTCACACAGCATTGATTCTGGTTAAGGAAATCACAGCAAATTAATTATGGCATTGGGATACTATAACAGTAAGAAGACACCTCTTTTGATCAAACTTTACCCTGGCTATCCAGAGCCTTCCTTTTTCTACTAGGAGCTGTCCCTTGGCATATTCTCAAGAGCTAACTTTTGGCAAGAATCCTGCTATGTAAATTTAGAGAAAATACCCACTTTCTGCATCTGAGGACCCTCAATATCTTATCATCCTGAATATCTGGCAAAATTCCTTATCCTCTACTCTTGGCATCTGATTACTAGGATCTGTTTCAACAAGAATTCTGTCAAGTCTGTTTAGAAAGAATCCCCCCTTACCTCTTATGCTTTCAATAGGTAATTTTACAGCCATTAAACCCTTAGATAAAACTTTATACTAGGCTGGCTCGGCGCCTGTGGCTCAAGTGGCTAAGATGCCAGCCATGTACACCTGAGCTGGCGGGTTTGAATCCAGCCCGGGCCCACCGAACAACAATGACAGCTGCAACCCCAAAATGGCCAGGCGTTGTGGCGGGCGCCTCCCAGCTACTTGGGAGGCGGAAGCAGGAGACTCGCTTGAGCCCAGGAATTGGAGGTCGCTGTGAGCTGTGATGCCACCGCACTCTAGCCAGGATGACAGCTTGAGGCTCTGTCTCAAAAACAAAACAAAACAAAACAAAAAACTTTATACTAGGCTATAAAGTTCCCACTTGACCATGTTATATTTTGAATTGGGCCCAGTTTTATACTGATGTGTCTTTCCCCATATAACAATAGTCTTTAATAAAGTATAATTGTAATACTTTAATAACTGTCCAGCTCTGTTTTATCTTTTGCAACATTATTGTACACATCTTTGTGCATAGATTTGTTTTTATTGCTACTGGTTAAATATCAAAGGGCATTACAAAAAATTGCCAAACTGCAGTGGTGATTACACTATTGTTAGCATGTATGGAGGGTTCACCGTAGACTTGTAACTAGACATTTTACGAGAATATTTGAAGTAAATCCTTAAGACAAGTTTATGTATTGTATATTTTCTTACCAGTTTTACCAGTGAGGAAACTGAGAATCAGAGAAACAAAGTTTTGTGTCCTAATGTTGCACAGCTAATAATTATGAAGTTAAAATTTAAACCTAAGGTGTTCTGGTTCTAGAATCTGTATTGAAACACTAAGTTAGTGTAACTCCTGGATTTAACCTTTGAAGTGTTGAAGATTTATCAGTAAACCACAATTTTCAATTGTTCTTACTGGTTACTGGTGGAAACCAATCATTTGGCCAGTTTCTGAGCTTAACGAACTCCTTTGACTTTGATTTTTTTTTCTTATCTCATTAGCCATAAGACTAATAAAATGATTAAGCAGCAATAAATGAAACTCAATGTGCAAAATTCTTGTGGTTTATGAACAGAAAAAGGTAACTACAGTGATAAGATTAAAGTCAAACAATAAAAAAATTAAAGAAGGAAATTCAAATTTTTTAGTGGCATACAAATTTTACATGAATGAGGCCATAATTCAAAGCAAATTGTAAAACTGATTTAGTGAAATCTAGCAATAAAAAGGGGAAGAGCCAATTTCAGAAAGAACTCACCACTTTCTTTAAGAACGAGTCCTATTCCAACACACATGATGGGAAATGATATGATCAAAGCTGTGAACTCAGAAGTTACTGATTGCATAAAGCCTATTTCTAAATGTAAGAGTATCTTTCAATCTCTGTGTGAAAGCATTGCTATTTGAAGTTGGCACTCTAGTTATGGATATGTCCTTATCTGGAATTTCCACTCTGCTCTCTAACTAAGGATAAACAAAGTCTAACAATTTCATTTTTTGTCACCCTGTACTGTACAGTCTGATTATGATTGAATTTAGCAAATTAAATTCTGCTACCACAGCAGCATCTAAATCAAGGGAATCCATCACCACTAAAAATTTAGACTGCATTAAGAAGTTCAAATGTGACTCCCTCTGTTTTAGAAGTAGAGTCCCTGGTGTAGAACATCATTCAATGCATCTTAACTATAATTCATTATTATTAACTATCTTCTATTTAGAGTTCAAGGTGTGACCTAGCATATCATCTTAGAAACAAATATGTAATGCAGAATTTTTTTTAGTTTTCATCTGAGTGCCAATAATTTGTTTAACAAGAACAAAAAGAATTGTGGTGAGATACAATAAATAACGACATCTATCTTATGGTTTTCCATGAAGTAAGATATGTATGCACTGATTAAAAGAAAGCTAAGAAAAGGGGGGGA
>CAUYRH010170450.1:0-19412 GCA_963574655.1 Perodicticus potto | reverse complement strand
ATACTGTTCTAAATTTGATGTTGCAGTGAGTTATGATATCACTGGACTCTAACCAGGGTGACAAAGTCTTAAATTGTTCACTGAATTCTTACTTCTTTTTTGCAGTTTTTGGCCAGGGCTGGGCTCGAACCTGCCACCTCCAGCATATGGGGCCAGCACCCTACTATTTTAGCCACAGGCGCTGTCCAATATACTGAACTTATATGTCTACTGCAGTCATCCCCTCTCTACTGACAGGAAATGCTTTCTTCATAATATACTGACCTTTTATGTCTACTCCAATCAGTGTCTGGACTTTTAACCCCCCTTAATTTTGAAAATGCATATTTTAAAGTCCCATTTTATGAGTTTTTGAGTGTTGAAAGAACATCAATTTTGGACTTACTAGATATAAAATTCTAGCCAAGCAATTTCTTTGGTCCTTTTTCCTTTGTAATCAGGCAGGGGGCATAATACTTACCCAATTTATAGCTAAGCTTACTGTGCAGCAAATATGATTTTTTTATGAAAAGGTCTTTAACCAAAAAGCACTATGTGGATATTTTCTGCAGCTATAGCTTGTGATAGGTATTGAACCACCATTTTTAAAGCATGGAAGGTAGAAAAGTGAACTTTACTTACTTAAATTAAGAAATATACTGTCAATTCTGCTAGTTCTAAACTAGAGAAATACTTTCATTTTTTTAAGGAGGGCATACCTACCTTTGTGACACATGGTGCCAAAGTCCCATGGATTTGCTCAAAGAACTCCAACCTACTGCTCAGAGAGAGCGAAGTTAAGTGTTTCTGGGGCTTCAATTAGTTTAGTCAGATGGAATGGCAGTGATAAGATGAGACAGGTGGGAGAGGCTGGGCGCGGTGGCTCACACATATAATCCCAGCACTCTGGGAGGCCGAGGCGGGTGGATCGCCTGAGCTCAGGAGTTGGAGAGCAGCCTGAGCAAGAGGAAGACCCCATCTCTACTAAAAATAGAAAAACTACTCTGGTGTTTTGGCAGGTTCTTGTTGTCCCAGCTACTTGAGAGGCTGAGGCAAGGAGATCACTTGAGCCCAAAAGTTTGAGGCTGCTATGAGCTGCAAGCTATGACGCCATGGCACTCTACTCAGGGCGACAGACTGAAACTCTGTCTGAAAAAGAGGGGGGGATCCAAGATATCCTGAAAATAGTCCTCACCTGAAACATCTCCTGAAGTTTTGGTCATAAAGCCTAAAATTGCAACAACTTTTAGGTTTCAACATCTTTTTCTGCTTGTGCAAAGAACCTTTGGAAGGGCCTTCAAACTCTAGTGGTGGTGCCACTATGGTGCATTCCAGGCACTAGGACAAATTTGGGATATACAAGGGCTGTCTGGAGAGTATCCCAGCCGTGTCTCTGTTGTAGGTAACATGTGGCTGGATACTTTCCGGACAGTCTTGGTGTGTGCTGATGTCTTTACCCAGGGGCAGATTCTTTCTTCTTTGAACCCCATCTCACCAGAAACCTCTCTTAAAACAGGTAAGTAAGTCTATTTGGCCTTCGACTAGAACTGCTTGTGCTCTAGCTCTCTCCATACTCAGAATAAGTTCTTGAATATAGTTTTAGCCCAGCGCCTGTCCTAGGATACTAACCTAATTTATGTGAGTTGGTTGGAGTAAGTCAGTGTGTATTGGGGAGTTATTAAAAAGGATAGCAAAAACTCTCCAAGCATAGAAAGGAAGATAAAACAAAAACTTTGTCATCATTATAATTTTGTATTGAAGACTCTACTAAAGGAAAACGTACTTATTACTTTCCATGGTTTTCTACAATCAGGCCTCAAATTACCCTCTGGAGTTTGCCTCCCATCACTCTGAGACAACTTCTGCATTCAACTTGGCGCAGCTCTCATGAACAGAAGTTGCAGGATCCTGCCTCTGATTCCCTCTCTGCCCATTTTTTTAAATTAAATCATAGCTGTGTACATTAGTGCAATCGTGGGGTACAATGTGCTGGTTTCATATACAATCTGAAATATTTTCATCAAACTGGTTAACATAGCCTTCATGGCATTTTCTTAGTTATTGTCTTAAGACATTTATATTCTGCATTTAGTAAGTTTCACCTGTATCCTTCTAAGATGCACTGTAGGTGTGGTCCCACCAATTACCCTCCATCCACCCATCCTCCCCCCACTTCCTCCCTCCTTTGCCCCTTTCCCTATATTCTTGTGCTATAATTGGGTTATAGTCTTCATATGAAAGCTCTAGATTAGTTTCATAGTAGGGTTGAGTACATTGGATACTTTTTCTTCCATTCTTGAGATGCTGGAACGTGTTCTTCTTAGCAAAGTATCTCTGCCCAATTCTAAAGACCCATTTCATAATCTAGTTCCTCTGAGAAGTCATGTGTGCTTCTTGTGCAGCTGTTCATACTCATGGCTCCTACAGTCTTCATTACTCATTTGAACCTGATTTACTCCATGATATTGTTGGTGACTTTTTATATATTTATGTTGTGTCTGTATAGCTGGAACCATTAATTCTTTGAGGGGGTATTATACATCTGTGCTTTTAAAAATAACATTTTATAACTATGTCAGTGCCTCCGTTAATATCAAATAAATGATTGCTTAGTTCAATTGCCTTCGGAGCACACACGGTATGTCTACTGCCATGTGCTTGTCTTGGTAGCAGCAACGCTCTCTGGAACCTGTCCTTCACTTTATCATTCATTTCTCCTTTCTCCCCTTCTTGTTACAGCCCATTATGCCCAGGGACTGCTCACCAAATGTTAATGGCCATGATCTTTTCAATCAGCAATTTGTAAAGTGGGTGATTATTGTCTATAAGTGACAAGGGAGACACTATTTTCTATTCATGGTAATAAAGACTTGACTTATGAAGACAATATCTACAAATAGTGAATGGAAAAACTAAACTCCTCGGCCTTCCAAAGCAAATAAGGTGTAGTTTTAAGGGAGGAAGAGTGACATCTATTGTTCAGAACATGATCATTGCTGTGATTTCTGCCGTTACCTTTTGCTTGATTCATGCCTGTCTGCGCCAACAGCACGAGCTATAAATAATAGTTCATGTAACACAAAGCAAGGCTCATAGGCCCTTTGTGGCACTGGACAGCAGACAATGATCCCAGCAGCGTGTGGTGATCAAGTTATTGGCAGTTCACACATTCTGCAGGGCTGTATTTCAATCTACACCCACTAAAATAGCGAGTTGTCAAAGGCGGGAAAGGGACTGCGAGCGACATGAAAACACAACTAAGTCACATCTTTTTAATTTACTAAGGAAAACCGTGGATTGTAAAAGAATAATTTCTTTAGGAATGCCTGGCAAAATCTGACTTCTTTGTATAAAATTATAGCTCTGTAATTTTAAAGGAAATAAAAAAGCTCTAAGTTTTATGTTACATGTGACCTATATAAAAAATAACTTCTCCTAAAAGGTCATTGTTAACAGCCAAGAGGACACTGAATTTTATGTGGTCAATTTGTATTTTCTCAAAGATGGAGAGTGGCCCGGGGGTAGTCTGTCATCCAGCCTCCACTTCAACACCTCCCGTAGCAGGAATTTCACTTTATCTTGAGGCAGATACAACATCTAACAGGGCAGTACCTGTTGTACCTTTGTCACAGGGTTGTTGAACAGATCCAGTGGTAGAATGTTTTAGTGCTACCTACTATAAGGCTTAATGAATACAGTGAAAGTTATGGCTGTCCAGTATTCTAGAGGAATTATAAATTTTAAAAGCTAATTATCCCATTAAATACTACATAATACATATTGCAAACAGTTCTAGAGATTTGTGTTTCTAAAATAACCATCCTTGGAGCTATTAAAAAAGTTTGCCCCAAGATAATTTAAATTTCTCTTAACGGCTCACAATCAGCATTTTACAGTTTTTGGCCGGGGTAGGTTTGAACCCGCCACCTCCAGCATATGGGGCCGGCGCCCTACTCCTTTGAGCCACAGGCACCACCCACAATCAGCATTTTAAATGCTTTCATTTAGGTATGTTTTATAAATTATAAAACTCTAGCAGCCACTCAATATTGATATAAAATATTTACCTAGGGCACAAAGTCCATACCCTCCAAACAGTCTCAAAATAAGCTGATCTGAAATCCTCATGAAATGAGCAAACTGTAAAAGAGAAAAATAAAGTTTTAGGCCCAAAGTAGCAAATACCTGTATGTAATGGACTAATTCCCAGAGGAACAGGTAACATGATGTTTATGTGTCAATCAGGTAAAAATGAAGGCAAGGTGAAGAGATAAGAAAAGGAATTCTGGACAAGAAAACAGCGTGAGCCCAGGCACAGGGAATATTTCACTACCCAAGAGTCACCTGAGAAGGGAAGGGGAGAAACGGCCGAACCTACGGCCAGTGGATGTTTCTGTTTCTCTGGACCATGTTTAAAAGCGGAAAAGGAGGAGCCAGTGAGGCCCTAAGGGTGTACAAAATGAAGAGAGGCAGTATCCCAGAGGGAGACGAAGAGAGAGGGCCAGGCCACGCAAAGCAAAAGGCCGGGTCTTCAACCTCAGAAGGAGCATCTCCGCCTTCGCACCCGGGGAAGCAGTCCAGAAGGAGAAGAGATGGTGAAATCTATAGGGAAACAAACTTTAAGGAAGCAGACACAGCCAGCTCTTGAATATTTGCCAATTTTATTTCCTTTCGGTCAGCTTTAATGGAGAATTACTTACATACGATACAATCCACCAATTAAGTGTATAATTAGATGGGCTTGTAAATGTATCCAGGCATGTAACCACATGGTCAGGACGTGTACCTCCATCACGCCCAAAGTTCTAGGCTGCATCTTCACAGTCAGGCCCTTCCCTCAGCCTCTAGTGCCCAGAAACCTCTGATCTGATTTCTCTTACTAGAATGTTGTTTTTCCTAAAATTTCTTATCAATGGAATCATAAAGTTTCTAGTCCTTTCTCTCTGGCCTCTTTTTCCTGAGATTCTGCTGTGTGCTGCGTGTTTCAGCAGTTCATTCACTTTTGTTGCTGAATAGTATCCCGTATGAGAACATATCACAATTTGTTTCTCAAATTACCAGGTGACAGTTAGGCTCTTTCAATTTTTTGGCTCTTACAAACAAGATTTTAATAAATAATCAACGACAAGTATTTTCATGAAGATAGATTTTCATGTTTTTTGTATCAATAGCATGAAGTGGAATAGCTAGATCAAATGATGGGTACATGTATAACTTAAAAAAAAATAAAACAAACAAACTTTCTGTTTCCAAAGTGATCATACTACCTTACCAGTGAATAACAGTCAGTGAGAGTTTCAGTTATTCCACATCCTCACCAATACTTGATATTGTTCCATTTTATAATTTTAGGATTCTAAGAGGCATGTTGCAGCATCTCATGGAAATTTTCATTTGCATTTTCCTAAGGTTGAATGATGCTGAGAATCTTTTCACATGCCTGTTTACCATCACATGTTTTCTATAATGAACTGTCCATGTTTTGCTCACTTTATACTGGGATATTTGCTTTGATATTACAGATTTTGGAAACGTATTCTGGATATAATTCCTTTATCATATATGTGATTTGCACATAATTGTTTGGAGTCTGTAGCTTAATTTTTAATATTTTATAGTGCATGCAATAAGCAGAACTTTAGTTTTGATGAAGTGAAATTTCAGAATTTTTCTTGCATGAGGTCTGACAATTAAGTTTTGAACTTGCCACTATGAACTTATGTTGGCAGCACTGTACAGACAACTTGGTCAGGCTTCTATCTGTCCGTTACTTTAGGTTTCCATTAAGTTCTCAGAGCAACTTTTTGTAGTTTTCAGGGTATAGCTCTTGAACATCTTTTGTCAGGTGAATCCACATATTTTTTATGATTTTGATAATATTTAAAATGGTATTGTGTTTTCAATATTCACTTTCTGTTTAATCATTGCTAGTATGCAGAAATACAATGGATTTTTAAAATATTGATCTTTTTTCCTGCACTGGATAAATTAACTTATTAATTACAGCAGTTTTTTTTGTTTTTGCTTTTGTTGTTTTTTAAAATTAATTAATTAATGAATTTATTTTTATTGTTGGGGATTCATTGAGGGTACAAAGAAATCAGGTTACACTGATTGCTTTTGTTAGGTAATGTCTTTCTTATAATTGTGTCCTACCCACAAAAGGTGTGTCACACACCAAGATCCCCACGCCCGCCCTCCTTCCTGCTGTCTGCTCTCCCCTTCCCCCATTCCCCACTGTGTACTAGGTCATTAATTGTCCACATATCAAAATTGAGCACATAGGATTCATGCTTCTCCATTCTTGTGATGCTTTACTAAGAATAATGTATTCTACTTCCATCTAGGTTAATACAAAGGATGTAAAGTCTCCATCTTTTTTAATGGCTGAATAGTATTCCATGGTATGCATATACCACAGCTTGTTAATCCATTCCTGGGTTGGTGGACATTTAGGCTGTTTCCACATTTTGGCGACTGTAAATTGAGCTGTAATAAACAGTCTAGTGCAAGTGTCCTTATGATAAAAGGATTTTGTTCCTTCTGGGTAGATGCCCAGTAATGGGATTGCAGGATCAAGTAGGAGGTCTAGCTTGAGTTCTTTGAGGGTTCTCCATACTTCCTTCCAAAAAGGTTGTATCAGTTTGCAGTCCCACCAGCAGTGTAAAAGTGTTTCCTTCTCTCCACATCCATGCCAGCATCTGTAGTTTTGAGATTTTGTGATGTCGGCCATTCTCGCTGGGGTAGGATGAATCTCAGGGTGGTTTTGATTTGCATTTCTCTAATAATTAGGGATGATGAGCATTTTCTCATATGTTTATTAGACATTTGTCTGTCTTCTTTAAAGAAGGTTCTATTCATCTCTCTTGCCCACTGATATATGGAATTGTTGGCTTTTTTCATGTGGATTAATTTGAGTTCTCTAAAGATCCTGGTTATCAAGCTTTGGTTTGATTCAAAATATGCAAATATCCTTTCCCATTGTGTAGGTTGTCTATTTGCTTTGGTTGTTGTCTCCTTAGCTGTACAGAAGCTTTTAAGTTTAATTAAGTCCCATTTGTTTATTTTTTTGTTGTTGCAATTGCCACAGAATTCTTCTTCATAAAGTCTTTCCCTGGGCTGATATCTTCAGGTATTTTTCCTACACTTTCTTTGAGGATTTTTATTGTTTCATGCCATAAATTTAGGTCTTTTAACCATCTTGAACCAATTTTTGTGAGTGGAGAATGGTGTGGGTCCAGTTTCAGTCTTTTCCATGTGGATGTCCAGTTCTCCCAGCACCACTTATTGAATAGGGATTCTTTTCCCCAGTGTATGTTCTTATTTGGTTTATCAAAGATTAGGTGGCTGTTACAAGTTAGTTTCATTTCAGAAGCAAAAACAAAGAGCATATGATCCTCACAATAACTGCAGAAAAAGTTTTGATAAAATCCAACATCCTTTTCTAATTAGAACACTGAAAAATATAGGCATAGATGGGACATTTTTTAAACCGATTGAAGCTATCTATGAGAAACCCACAGCTAATATTTTACTCAGTGGAGTAAAACTGAATGCTTTTCCTGTTAGAACTGGAACCAGACAAGATTGTCCTGTATCACCACTACTATTCAACATAGTGCTGGAAATTTTAGCCAATACAGTTAGGCAAGAGAAGGAAATAAAGGGGATCCAAATGGGAGCAGAGGAGGTCAAACTCTCCCTCTTTGGTGATGAAATGATCTTATACTTAGAGAACCCCAAAGACTCAACCACAAGACACTTGGAAGTCATCAAAAATACAGTAATGTCTCAGATTATAAAATCAATGTCCACAAATCAGTAGCCTTTGTATATGCCAGTAACAGCCAAGGTGAGAGGTTAATTAAGGACACAACTCCCTTCACCATAGCTTCAAAGAAAATGAAATACCTAGGAATATACCTAACAAAAGAAGTGAAGGACCTCTATAAAGAAAATGATGAAATCCTAAGAAAAGAAATAGCATAGGATATTAAAAAATGGAAGAACATACCATGCTCATGGCTGGGAAGAATGAAGGTTGTTAAAATGTCTACACCTTGCAAAGCAATCTACAGATTCAATGCCATCCCTATTAAAGTACCAACATCGTGCTTTCCAGACTTGGAAAAAATAATTCTTTGTTTTGTATGGAACCAGAAAAAACCCCATATAACTAAGGCAGTTATTAGTAATAAAAACAAAGCCAGGGGCATCAGCTTCCTGGACTAGGCTATACTATAAGGCCATAGTGGTCAAAACAGCATGGTACTGGCACCAGTAGTAGGATTACTGGATAAAATGGTAGGTCAACTTTTAGGTCTTCAGGACATCTTCATACTATTCTCCATAGAGGTTGTACTAATTTGCAGTCCCACTGACAGTGGATAAGTGTTCCATTCCCTCTGCATTCACACCAGCATCATTTTTTTTTTCACTTTTTAATAAAAGCCACACTGACTCGGGTGAAGTGATATCTCACTGTGGTTTTGGTTTGACTTTCCCTAGGTATTAGTAACATAGAGAGTTTTCCATATGTCATTTGTCTACCTTCCTTTGAAAAAAAATTTATTCTGTCCTTTGCCCACTTTTTAATGGGGTTGTTTTATTTTTTTTCTTGATGATTTGCTTAAGTTCTGTATAGATTAATAGATTTTCTATTAATCCTTTGTAGATTCTGGTTATTGATCCTTAGTAGATATATTGCACATATTTTCTCCCATTCTGTAGATTGTCTGTTTGCTCTGTTAATTATTTCCTGGGCTGCGCAAAAGCATTTTAATTTAATCAAGCTCCATTCATTTAAAAAAAAATTTTTTTATTAAATCATAAAGAGGTAGATCATGTATACATTAATGCATTTAGGGAGTACAATGTGATGATTTCATATAATCATCTATATTTTCCATATATAGTTTGGAATGCTTATATTGTACTGGTTAATATATCCCTCACCTCATTTTCTTAATTATTGTGTCCATTCAATCTGTATTGTGGTTGCTTATTTTTGTTGTTGGTATGATTGCTATGGGAGCCTTTTAAATAAATTCTTTGCATAGGCCTATATCTGGAAGAGTTTTCCAACATTTTCTTATAGAATCCTCATGATTCATGCTTTCCTTTCTTTATCCATCTTGAGTTGATTTTGATAAGTGGTGAGAGGTATGGACCTTGTTTCATGTTTCTGCATGTGGCTATCTTTTTCCCAGCACTGTTTATTGAGTAGAGATTCTTTTTTCTGGTGTATATTGTTGTCTGCTTGTCAGTGTTGTCTGTGTCTCTATTTGTGTTCCAGTACGATGCTGATTTAGTTACCGTAGGCTTGTGATATAGTTTGAAGTCTGATAATGTGATGCCTCCCCATTTTTCCTTTCGCTTAAGACTGCTTTGGTTATTTGGACTTGTTTTCTGGTTCCACATGAAGCATTGAATTATCTTTGTAGATCTGTGAGATATGACATTGGTATTTTGACAAGGATTGCATTGGGTCTGTAAATCACTTTGAGGAGTGCAGACATTTTAACAATGTTGATTCTACCAATCCAAGAGCATGATACATTTTCCCACTTCTTTGTATCATCTGCAATGTCTTTCTTCAGTGTCCCATAGTCTCATTGTAAGGACCTCCATGGTTAAGTGTATTCCTAGGTATTTTATTTTCTTTGTAGCAATGTTGAGTGGTATTGAGTCTTTGACTTGACCCTCAGCTTGATTGTTATCGGTGTATGGGGACACTGATTTATGTACATTGATTTTATAATCTGAGACTTTGCTGAATTTATTTATCAGTTCTACATGTATCTTGGCAGAATCTTTGGGGTTTTCTAGCTATAAGATCATATTATCTGTGGAAAGTGACAGTTTGACCACTTCTCTTCCCATTTGAAGACACTTCATTTCTTTCTCTTGCCTGCTGTTCTGCGTGGGACTCCCAGCACTATGTTGAAGGAATGTTGACAGAACCCTTGTCTCGTTCTGGTTCTTAGTAGGAATGCTTTCAGCTTTTCCTGTTTCACTGTGATGCTGTCTGTGGGTTTGTCATATGAAGTTGGACAATTAAGTTTGCAAACTCATTCTAGAAAAAGCACCACATACCTTACTACTAAGTATCACTATGGACAGATTTGAGGTGCTCTTTTTTGGGAAGCTGTGCACCTACTCCACCCTTCAAAGCAATTCTGGAAAGCCTTTTCTGGAATGGCCATGAGAGTTGTTATTGTACAAGTTCTAATAAGGAAGTTCATGAACCAGAAAAAGTCCTGCCTGCCTTTTTGCTGAATATCACTAAGGGCTCAAAGCCTCTCTGGGTTTAATCCTTGGTGATATCTTTCTTCTTTATCTCCTACCTGCTCTGCTTTGCAATTTCTCTTTGCTTGACGGGCTTTGGCACCTTGCTATATGATCTACAGGTGTTCTGTATCTGTCCTCTCTCCTTCTCCAGAATTCCTACCTTCCCTCTGGGACAGTCTGGCCAGAGTGTGTATTCTTGTGTTGTTTGTACAGGATTTTTTCACTGACAGCTAGGTCAAGGTGGATAATTGTATTGCTCAGGTCTTTTGCTTTTATGCCATTACTTTCTGTTTGTTTGTGTACTTTGTTCTACCAATGACTAGAAGAGTGTTTGGTTTTGTCTATTTCTCGTTGCAGTTTTTTTGGTTTGACTTATTTGTTTTGAACTCATCTGTCAGGTGCATTGACATTTAGGTTGTTACACCCTCCTGATGAATGAACCACTTTATCAATAAGAAATTCTTTTCATTTCTGATAATATTGTACTTGTCTGAAATTTAACATTAATAAAATCATTCCAGCTGTGTTTTGTTTAGCATTGGTAGTATATTTTTTAACATCCTGTTATTTTTAACCTATTTGTATCTATGCAGTTAAGTGAGTTTCTTATAAGTAGCACATGGTTGGGCCTTTCTTTAAACCCTATAAATTCTACCTTTTAGGTCATTGGACTACTAACATTTAATGTTAATATTGATGCAGTTGTGTTTAAATATGATGTTTCTATTTGTATTCTAGTTATACTATCTGTTTATTTCATTTTCTTTTTTTTCTTTCTTATGATTCTGTCTTGTCTTTAGTGTTAGATTATTCACTAAACCTTTTTGTTATGGTGCTTTGGAGTTTACAACACACATCATTGACCCATCACCATCGCCCTTCATGTGATAGTATATTGCTTTCATGTACTGCACACAATAGTTAACTTTCATTTCTCTGCTCCCAGCCATTGCATTATTCATTAATTTTACAACTTCATATGTCTGAGATCTCCAAACCCCAGGGTGCCAACCAGTACCAGGTCCATGGCCTGTTAGGAGCTGAGCTGCACAGCAGGAGCTGAGTGGTGGGAGAACCAGAGTGAAGCTTCATCTGCGTTTACAGTGAGCCCCATGGCGAGAATCACCGCTGGAGCTCGCCTTCTGCCAGGTCAGCAGTGGTATTAGACTCTCACAGGAGCCCAAACCTGACTGTAAACTGTCCAGGCAAAGGGTCTCAATTGCGCATTTTTTAATGAAAATCTAATCTCTGATGATCTGAGGTGGAGCTGAGGTGGTGAGGCTAGTGCTGGGGAGTGGCTATAAGTATAAGTTGAAGAAAAAGAAGCTCAGGGCTCCTACTGATTCTGCAGTGAGTTGTAAACTTATTCCATTATGTATGTAGGCTATTACAATGTAATAATAATATAAAATGCATGATGAACGTAATGCACTTGAATCATCCTGAAACCATCCACCTTCCCATGGAAAAATTGTCTGCCATGAAACTGGTCCCTGGTGCCAAGAAGGTGGGGATTTCTGACATTTATTACAACCCCGCCATGCATTGTCATTATTTTTGTTTCAAACAGTTCACTATCTCTTGCAGAGATTGAAATAAGAAGAAAAGACTACTGCTGATGGCACACTACACTTCTCCGCATAGGTCTGGGTCTCACCTGACACCATTTTTCTTCTACTTGAAGGACGTGCTCTCACATTCTGCTGGTGCAGGTGATCGGTGATGATGTCTCAAGGTAAGTTTTCCCTGCTATGCAACTAAGGCCACTCTTCGTTCTCTAACCCTTACCCTACCAATGATGACGTCTCGAGCTTGTCTGCTGGAGAGAAACTACTCCTGGAACAGTGTCAGGCACTGTTCTTTCAGATGGTTCTTTCTCTAGCCTTAAGTAATATTCTCAACTGTGTACTCTGAGGAGCCTCTGCAGATTTTCAGTGTTTTTGCTCTGTGCAGCTCTCTTATCTGATATTTTTCCCTGGGAACTCATCTTTGGACTCTGAGGAAACCAGGTCCATGTCATCAACTCAGGGAGGTTGTCAGGCTCTGACTGGGTTCCCCCCACAGCACTGCTTTCTCAGACCTCCTCCAAGCAGCAGGCTGAGGCAGGGCTCACCTTGTTGGTTTTCATCTCTCGGGGTTCATTTCCTTTGGTTGCCTGAGGTTCAATATCATGAAAACCATTTATTTTACATATTTTTCTAGTTTTTCAATTATTTCAACTGAAAGGGTAAATTTGGTGCCCGTATTCCATCTTGTGCGGAAATGAAGAGAAACTGTATTTTTAAATTATATCTAATTTCAATTAATTTAAATTTAAATAAGCACACATGTGGCTACACAGAATAGCACTGAAGGTGCTGATTACAGAGGTGTTCACATTGTGGGATTTCACTGAACTGTGCACTTAGGATTTGCACAGTTTTGTGTATACATAGCACTTCAACAAAAAATATTTGAAGACCTAAAAGAATTTCCTAAAACTTGCTCATCTGAAGCATCCCTTTTTTTCTGGATCACTTATCAGTAAAGCTGGCAGAGTGTGTGTGTTTGTGTGTGTGTGTGTGTGTGTGTGTGTAGGTGTGTGCGCGCCTGTGTTTTAACCATAAAATTTTAGCAAGGAGAGTATAAGCACATAATGCCTTATTATTTTTCCAGGAAAGATAACAGGATGAGTGGTAAGCAAAGCATGACTATTTCAGCTACACAGACTACATTCACATTACACGATTAAAAACGGTTTCATCTTAAACTTCGGTAAGACTAAACTAAGTGATAGAAGATCTATAGGGTATGGTAACTTTACTTAATATCTTATAACAAACTTATTATGCCTTAATGCTTGGATTAGTTGATCTAGCTCAATTCTTAGCTTTTAAAGAGTTTAAAAAATGTATGTACAGTCCTAGCTGGCACAATTTCACCTGATCTTTGCCTAAGACAGAAGATTGAAGAGGTGATGTATAGGTTAGTTAGAGGTTGAGGGAAATCACAGCATGGGTCATGTTGAAGAGGTGATATATAGGTTAGTTAGAGGTTGAGGGGAATCACAGCATGGGTCATGCTGAAGAGGTGATGTACAGGTTAGTTAGAGGTTGAGAGGAATCATAGCATGGGTCATATTTTTAATTTTTTGTTCACTTCTATATTTGCCTATAAATGTGTAAATATCTTATATATGTAGCCTGTTTTTTCGTAGGGATGAGCCTAACTCATTCATATGTCCAACCAGCTGGTCACTTATCCTAACTCCTAGTCACCTATCCGCTAGCCTAACTCATTCATTCATCCATCCAGCTAGTCACTTATCCACCATAAACTAACTACTTAGAAAAGTTACAAACCAGTAAGTAATAAGTAAAGTTCTCATTAAATTATCGTAAATGGTATAAAAATGTACAGTATTAAGTGGTCATACTACAGCGAGACCCACTGTAGTGTGGGTTTATCAGATGAGGAGTCTTCACAGCAATGTTGATCTGAAACTTGAAAGGTGAGTAGAAATTCGGTAGACCATAGTGCTGGGGTAGGGGAAGTTTATGGAAAATTATAAGCAAGGAGGAACATCTATAAATGCACAGAAACATTTGTCTAAAAATGCAAGGAAGAGTGTTGTCACTTTTAAGAGACTTAAAGAAAGTTATTGTAATTGGAGAACATAGAGTAAAAGAAAATGGCTTGAGACCAGGCTGCACAAAAGTATAAATTGGGTGGCACAGACCTTGTTGATCGTGCTGGAGATTTTTGTCTTGATCATAAGAGCAATGGAAAACACCAAGCAGTTTCGCACTGGATAGTGAGAAATTCAGCCTTATGTGATAAACAACCACTTGGCTGTACTGTCAAGGACAGATTAGAAAAGATAAAGGCATGAAAAGCTTAAAAATACATGTGGTCTGAGGAATATAGGGTAGATTGGGGAAGGCTTGATATGATAAGCACTAAATAGTTTAGATTGCTGGAGATGGAATGAACCAATTAAAGCAGTTTATAGGATATAAAAACCTGTGTGTGCTAAGGAGGAGTAAAGAGGGAAGGTTTTGTTTTGCTTTTTTGTTTTTGTTTTTCCTACCATCATGCAAATAGCTTTATTTTTATGATTGCATTAATAATATATATTCTTTGAAAAATTCAATACTGAGATAGCCAGCATTATTATTTTTGTGACTATGTGTGTTTGTATTTCTTTTTTTTTTCTTTTTTTCTTTTTGCAGTTTTTGGCCGGGGCTGGGTTTGAACCTGCCCCCTCCGGTACATAGGGCCAGCGTCCTACTCCTTAGAGCCACAGGCGCCGCCCATGTTTGTATTTCTTTATGCGCACACACACAGAGACAAGTGCGATGTTAGCCGTATAAGGTGATAGGGTGCCTGTTGTCTTCTTGGACCCTTATGTTTCGGATTTGCAGCTGTACCCTTTTGCCTGAGACAGCGCAGACTGCTGCTATGGGGAAAATCTAGGGATAGGTTTTGGAGAAGTTGAATTTTATGGAGATGATAGAGCTTAGTCTGTTTCAATGTTCTGAATAAATATGGGTCATATCACCCTTGTTCTTATTTTAAATTAGACCATCAGGAAGACTTGACAGAAACCCAGCCAACTGCTATCTGAAATCTGCTTTGAGACTCAGACTTACACAGAAATTTTATGACATGCTGTGGCAAATGCTGCTTATTATAATAATTTTTATTAGCTCAATGAATTTTTTTCATTGATTGATTTTTTCTTCTTACTTCCCTTGAAGGTCTTGTGAACACTGCAGAGTGGCTGTCCCCTCAGACAGACCTGACTTCGTGGGTAACTCTGTCTCTTATGATCTGTGCTGTTGCCTTGGTCAACTTACCCTAAAAGCCTCGTTTTCTCTTTCTGCAAAATAGTGGGAATAATATAATATAATGAGGTTATTATCGGGGTTAAATGAATTTATGTATTTAATCTCAGGGAGAGATTAGAATATTGCAACTGCTACTATTTTACTGCTGGAATCAAACTGAGGAATAGATAAAATTAGTACATAACTGGAATGATGCAAAAAAAAAAAGAGAGAACATTTTTATGTGGAAATGTAGCAAATTTACAAAAATGCTCATTAACTTGCACTTACTCTCTGCTTCAAAATCCCCTCTTAAAAGTGTGTCACTGATTTTTTTTCCCCTTGAAGCAAAAAGAAACTTCATAAAAGATTGAACAGACAAAATGCAGCTGTATAAATAATGAGATCTGAGTTTTTTTGTGTGTATTGGGAATTTCACTTTTATTTTATGATTTTTGTACCTAGTAGGAAGAGTGATTTGCCCCTAACAGAATTTGAAGTGCCTTCAGGACTATCACAATTACAAACTAGAACAGAATTTTCTAGCAAGAATTTTATTATGAAATGGGGGCTGCATTGTAAAAATGCTTGTTTCGACTACAAATGGGAAAATAACTTCAATTAATTCTCTGAGGAACCTTGATTTATGTAGATTAGGTGGTGAATCAAAGGAGTTTAAGTTACTAGATTTTCCAAACTCAATTTAAGGTACTACTTGGGGACAGCACATAAAATGCTTTACTCAGTAAGTATTTATTAGTAAGACAAAATGAAATAATCATGTTATGCTTCTAGAAACTATCATGATTTTATACCATCACTTGGAGAAAAAAAAGTAAAATATTTAAAACCTGTATATATATAATATGGACTGAGATCCATAACTGTGTTAAAAATTTATAGAAACCAGAAAACCTAATATATTTAATGTCTGCATTTAAATGCTATCTTTTTAAAAACAATTTTCAAGTAAAGAAAGCAACTTTGAGATACCTTAATAAGTCTAGACAAACATATTTTCTTCTAAAATTAAAGTTTTTCTCCATGGCACAAAGGTTCTAGAAGATTCTGCTAGACAAAAGGACCCAAGAAGCTGGAATAGACCTGATTTTGCAATTTTGGGGAGCATTTGATTCATAGAATTGGCCTCCCTTCCTTACAAGTAGAGCTATAATCAGGGCAGCACAACCCTCATATTGTGGGAGACAGCATGGAAACAGAGGCCTCGTTAGCTCACCTCTTCTCCTGCAAGGCGTGGTGGTGTTAGAAGCAGGTTACAGTTAGAAGAGTTTCAGCTACCTGTAAGAGAAACTCAGCTCAACAATGGCTGAAACGATAAGGGATGTTTATTATCTTACAAAACAAGGCATCTCCTACGTTAGCTAATGGTTCAAACACATCATCCAGGAACCAGACCCTCTCCACACATCCTCTCTGCCATCTTCACCTCCAGACAGGATGCCCAGCAGGAGATAACAAGCTCCTTTAAGAGGGTGGAAACCTGTCCTCAAAGCCCCACCACTTTCTTCCCATCACATCCCACTGCAATCATGGATCATATGCCCTTTCCCAAACCAGTCATTGACAAGGGAATGGAGCACCCTCTCTGCCTTAGACAGAGGGTACGCAATCTTTCCCAGCACAGAGCTAGGGAATAAGTGTTTGGCTTTGTGGATCAGATAGTCTCTGTCACTAACATAGTAGAACGTCCAGAGCTGACCACCTCCTACACTGACCACCTCCTTAACTTGAGCTAATTCTCATAGACTGGACACACCCCTACGTACATATCAGTACATAGGCCTGGTTCCTTATGTTGACCACCTCTGTATGTTGACCAGTCTGTTGCAGTCCCTTGGGTGGTCAATTCACAGAGCTTCTACTATACAAACCTTCGCTGTTGTGCAAAGTCAGCCACATACGATGAGGCATAAACAAATGTCTGAGTTTGTTTTAAAAAATAAAAACTTCATTAAAAAAGTTGGGGGTACAGAATTGACTAGAGGCCACGGTTTTCTGACCCTTGCTTTAGGACAATTAGAATTTACTTCTAGCAAACCTGAAAAATCTATTTAGGTACAAAAATCTCTCTCCTCATCTTTTATTTCATGTCAATGCCCAAGATCCCCAAGTTAATAATTTAGAGCTCTTTCGTAATATCTGAGCCTCCTGTTTAACCTAATTTGTTATGTTTTGGTGCACTAAAAGGAGGAACTAAAATTAGAATGAGAATTCCAATGCTCATATGCCCCTTTCTCTTTCCAGAACTTGTAAGTAAAGTGTATTTGAGAGTTAAGGAAAAACTTCTTTACTCAAAATACTTTCTTTTTCTCTGCTGGTAAGTCCACCAATTAGATAATCTCATCTCTTATGAGATGAGCTTCCACCATCTTTGAATGACATGTTGAATTATTTTTGCCTTTCCAATTTCTGACTTTCTCTTCTGCAACTATCCCAAACCCTAGTCATATGATTCGTGCAGGCTCGCTGTTAATCTCCATAGCTGGACAGCAAGGACACAGCCCAGTCCCAGGTGTAAGACCCCTCACATTCACAGGGCCTGTGGAGCGTGCACATCACATGGCAGAAAATTCTTGGAAACATCCTAGAAGTCTGCCTTCCACGGACCTACCGCTGGACCTTCCTACAAAATTTCAAAACACCAAGGTGTTTAAAAAGTTTCAGAGTAGAAAAAAATCACAGTATGGAGAGAGAAATGGACTAGTATCAAACTTATCATCAACCACAGCGTCTGGAAGGAAACCCACAGCTCTTGATGTTCTCGGGGAATTCCTTTCCAACTAGAGTTCTATTTCTAGTCAAATTATCACTCAAGCATTCAGGCAGATGAAGATATTTTCAGACATACAAAAAGTCATAAAACTTTTATTTGCCATAGTCTGTTTGGGTTTTTATAATAAAACACCACAAAGCAGGCAGCCGATAAACAAAAAAAAGTGTATTTCTCACAGTTCTGGATGCTGAAAATTCCAACATCAATGTATGGAAAGATTTGGTGTCTGGGGAGGGCTGTGTCCTACTTGATAAATGGCACCGTTTCCCCCAGTCTCTTTTATAAAGGAACTGGTCCCGTTTATGAGGGCTCTGCCATCATGACTTACTTCCTAAAGTCCCCACCTTCTACACTCATCACCTTGTTCATTAAGGTTTCAACATATGAGTTTTGGGGTACACAAACATTCAAACCATGCACCCTTCCTTAAGAGTTAAAGGAGATAAAAAAAAATAAAAAAAGACAACCCCATGTTCTGCCCACAGCAGATCCCGCATGGGGGAGCAGTGAAGGGAACACTGGGGACGGTGCCTGGTGGGTCTAGATAGATAATCAGTCTCTGTGGAGGGAACACAAAAGGTTTCTAATGGAAAAAAAATCATCTTCAGCCTCAACTTCTTCAACTCTAAAATGACTCCAATAATAGTAGCTACTTCATAAGATCATTGGGTCAGTACTTAATTTAACATTTATAAAGTGACGAGCGCATTTATAAACACTTCCATGGTGTTTGGAAGGGAAATTTGGAGGCAGCTATAAGAAATTCTAAAAAGGGAAATGTGTGGTGGGGGCCAGGTTGAGGTCTTTGCTTCATATTTGAGTTCTTTCCATTCCATCCAATTTAAAAATGGGCTTCTGGTCAACTATATTTAAGTATTTCCGATATATTAGGTAAGAGAATGTCATAGGGGTGTCCGCTGATTTTTGTGACGAGGTAGTTGGTAATTTTAGCCGTAGTTATTTCTGAAAAATGATGGGAGTTAGAGAGAGACAGAGAGTTTAACAAATTGAGGCATAAAGGTAGGTGATAGGCAGTGTCAGTATTTCGTTGAAAAATTTTTACTTTGGCTTGGCGCCTGTGGCTCAATGGGCTAAGGCGCCAGCCACATACTCCTGAGCTGGCAGGTTCGAATCCAGCCCGGGCCACCAAACAACAATGATGACTGCAACCAAAACATGGCCGGGCATTATGGTGGGCGCCTGTAGTCCCAGCTACTTGGGAGGCAGGGACAGGAGACTCACTTGAGCCCAGGAATTGGAGGTTGCTGTGAGCTGTGATGTCACAGCACTCTATCCAGGGTAACAGCTTGAGGCTCTGTCTCAAAAAAAAAAAAAAAAATGGAAACTGAACTTTCTAAATATGGACACATAAAATTGTTTAAGTAGCTGCCTCTTTCGGATATTTTTAAATGTGTTTTTTTCTTGGCCTATTCAAATCATGGAAAACCAAAGAAATACTGTTCACTGTTCACTGTTTGGTTGAATTGCAGAGAAATGCCTCTTATAAAAATCATCTCGCATTAAAATCCAGAGTTTTCTCT
>CAUYRH010170448.1:0-30380 GCA_963574655.1 Perodicticus potto | reverse complement strand
AAGTTAACTAATAACCACATACTGAGCCTCAGAGTCAAAGCAGTCTACAATGTCTTATTTGACAATGTGAACATTACTTTGTTGGCATTATTATTACTAATATTGCTTAATATTTCGATGCAGTAATTGTCTGTTTTCTTTACGTGGTTTTTGTTTCTAGTCCTTATCTTAATCATTGTGATTGTTATTAATTTTTAAGCCTTTTAAATTCTGTGAAGACAAAAAGTGGAAACCTAATTAGCACATGTATTTCTAAAAATTTAAAAAAAGAAAAAAAAGAACCCTTTGGGGGATTTTTTTGAAATGTAAGCATCAAAAGATATAGCACTCCTATTCTCAATTTGTGTGTAAGACAGTAAGTAGCTTTTTATCGTCTTCTCAGTTGATGTGTAAGAGAATAACTTCCTAGAGTGAAGCTTGGCTCCAAGTTGTAAAACTTCCTCCTCAGATGTGAAGTTCTTTTCTTCCCTATATAATGCCACTTAACTAACATGGATGGTCACCCCAATAACCAGATGAATCTCGGATGAGGGATCTGTAACAAATGGTGCTGTTAAGACCGATTATTTGCAGATTAGTTATTGTTTATCTTGAAATCATGTATTTACTGAATTATTCCTGCTGGGCTACATCAATGTATGAGATTTCTTATTCTTTCTAATCTTTTAGTGAGTACTTAAGATGTACATCACATCTGGTTTAAGGCTTAGTCAATAATGTACGTGTTCTTCTTGCTTTTTTTTCCCTATTATCATTTGAGGGGATTTTAGGTGAGAGCAAAATTTTATTTTAAATTTCTTCATCACTTTGTTAAAAAATAAACAAACTATGGGAGATGGAGAAATGAAGAGATGAGAGCTAGACAAGACTAACGCTGTTATAAATTATAGGTTAATTAGCATGCAATGCTAAGCACTCAATGTGGCTGCACAGGGCCTGGCCAGTAGGCATTGTTGATATGAATTCCAAGACAATCTACCCCTCCTGCTGTGCTGAGCTCCATTCAGACGGGGGCTGCCCTGACAGTCAGTATGAAGGCAGAAGATGGTCCCAGCTCTGAATGACAGCCTACAGAGAGAGTGTGAATACAAGGATTATTATATCATAGCACTGTAATTATAAAACTGAACCAATTCCCAGACTAAATGGGCAAATGCAGAATTCTCAAGTGAAACTCAGCCACATGGCTCTCCTAACTAAAGTCAGTGTGCACTGTTCCTTGTTGAAGAAAGTTAGCACCTCTTTGTAAGAAGAAGCAAGTTTAGCATTTTAGAGTTTGTGAAAAAGGTAGATCATGGAAGAGTGAACTTACACGTATTAATACATGGATAGTCTACACTGAGCAATCCTTCTCTTATGGACTGCGTGTTTTTGTCTATTGAAATTCATTGTTGACTCCCTTACCCTGAGTTATCTGGAAGTGGGGATTTGGGAGGTCATATTTTCATGAGAGTGGAGGCTCATGATGAGTTAATGCTCTTAGGAGAGACAGGAGCTTCCTCTCTTTCTCCTTTCCCCCATGTAAAGACACAACAGGAAGACAACCATCTGAAAACTCTGAGGGCCTCCTCACAACCCAGTCCTCTGGAGTGCTGATGCTGGACTTCCGGCAATAGAAATGTGAAAAATACATTTTTGAGTTTTTAAGCCACTTATTCCATGGTGATGTTTCATAAAAGTCCAAACAATTAAAATAACTAAATTCTAATACACACACATACATATACTCGTATGTATATGTAGTGTGTCCTGATATATGGAAATTATTGTCCCCATATATTAAACCTGTGGTCCTGTAACTTTGCAGTGCTTTCCAATATGGTAGAGAAATTTTTCCTTGTCCTTTGATGTTGAATTAGTTATGTGACTTTTCTTAACTACTAGAATGATAGCAGAAGTGACACACAAAGATATGTGCAAAATTAACTGTTGTGCATAAGAGAAAAACACATCCCAGGTAGTTGCCGTCAGTTCTTTCTAGCATCCAGAATGAAACTAAGTAGAAGAGAGCTGAAACTGACTGATGACTTCAGTGTACTGGCCAGGCCCCCATCAGGCTAAATAACCTAGAACACAAGCACAGACACAAAACTGAATCTCTGCAGACCCACAGTAGTGATAAGGTATGTGTGTTATGCCTGTGTGTTATACAGAAAAAATACAAGTAATACAAAGAATATGTTAAACACAATAGACAAATAGTATACTTACACGTATTACCCCAAATAAAATTCAATGTGTATAAACATTATTTTGTGTGAGTGTGAAGAGATCAGAAACAAGATAGAGACATGGAATGGACACTTTGGGTGGGAGTTAACAAATTACAGACACAACGGAGCACAGAAAAATGTCAAAGGTAGGTGAGAATTGCCAGAATACTTGAAAGTCTACAATTTCAGGGTTAAGAAGCCCAATGAAATACAAGCAAGGTAAATAAAAAGAAATTTATAATAAACACAAAATGATAGGGGTCACCTGTGGCTCAGTGAATCGGGCACAGGCCCCATATACCGAGGGTGTTGGGTTCGAACTTGGCCCCAGCTAAACTGCGACAAAAAACAGCCGGGCATTGTGGCGGGCACTTATAGTCCCAGCTACTTGGGAGGCTGGGGCAAGAGAATCAGCTAAGCCCAAGCGCTGGAGGTTGCTGTGAGCTGTGACAACATCACAGCACTCTACTGTGGGCAACAAAGTGAGACTCTGTCTCTAAAAAAACATAAATAAATAAATGCAAAATGATAAATCAATAGAATATCAAAGTAATATATATATACACACATAAAGACCTAGAAAGTCAAGGAAAATTCAACTGTCTTCTGACCTATCAACAACAAGCAAGAAAATGGTAGAAAGATGTTGTAAATGTGTTGAGAGAAACTGTCAACATTCTCTCTTTAAGGAAAATTCAGAAATAAAGACATTTAATATAAATAAAACCAGAGAAGTAATCACAAAAAGTCCTACAGCAACTAAAATTATAAAAAATATACTTCAGGAAGAAAAAAATTTTCCCAGACAGAAAATCTGAAATGTAAGAAAAATGACAATCAAAACTATTAGAAGTATATATTTAGTAATAAATATTTAATACAACATCAATTGTAAAGACTGATCTATAACAGAAAGTACGATTCAAACAAAAATATTAAAAATTTTATTTCATATCCTGGGTATGATCTAAGCGGAGTTAAAATGTTCTGAGGTCTATAATATTCAGATGAAGGATTAACACATTGATTGATTTGGAACCTTAAGTAACTAATCATTATAATTTAGATATGGTAATATTAAAAGAATAACCATTGAATAATTTCCAAATGGTATAGAGAAAGAAAATGAATTGCAGGGGAAAAAATACAAGCCAAAGACAGAAAAGAAAAAAAAAATGATGATACAGAAAAGAATAGAGAAAGTCAGGTAAAGGAAAGAAATACTTAACATGGACAATAGATATAAATAGATTATCAAATAATCACAATAAATATACGGTATTTTTCATATTAAAATCATTTTTCTATTAAAAGAATAATATTTTTTCTGAAAGTATCTAGAGCAAAACCAAACCAAATACCAAAACCAGTATGTGTATATTTACAGCAGTCAAAATAGACCTTAATATCATACTTTATTCATGAAACAAGTATCATTAGAGTTAATTAGGTCACAAGAAAATAATCAAAACATATAAGTAACTGTAAAACGCATATCAAAAAGCAATCTCAAAATATGGAATAATGATTTTTGACAGGAATAGAGGGAGAATTCTGTTAATCTAATGTTACTATTATGTATGGAATTTCAGTATAATTTTTTAAATTGACAAATTATGCAGGTAAAAAATTAAATATATCGTATATGAACAGATATATTTTGCTAATGTTTGCACAATTAACAAACATCTTTCAATGGACCGATATAAAACACTGTATTCAGTATTCCACAAATGCCCAAACTTTTCAAAAACACATGGATTACATAAGAAAACTGACTTCATGTCTGATCAAAATATAGCCTCAAAAAGTTCGCAAGTGTTGGTGCCATTCATTTGTCTTGCTACAATACAAATAGATTAAAAATCAGTAACAAAATGTACTGGAACAACACATTTATCTGGTAACTTAAAAATATGCTCCTTAATAAATAGTAAGTCATGGAAAAATCGCAAAGTGTATTAAAAAACATTTACACTGAATCATAATGACAAGCCTACCTAGCTTTGCAGGATGCTACTAGTTGGCAATTAAAAGAAATTTGGCTTTTATATATGTTTAGAAAAGAAGAAAGTGTAAAAATTAATGAGGTCGGTGTCTAACATAAGAGATTAAGGGAAGGAACAAAAGAACATATGGAATCAGTTAGAAAGAAGATTATAGAAGGAAGAATGGAAACAGATGGAAAAAAAGAAAAAAGCTTCAAACTACAGTAAAAGACCCGAGCAACAAAAACTGTTTATTTGACAAGACAAACAACTGAATCCTAGCACTGGTAGGAGAAACCAAGAAAATAAAACAAAGGGCAAAAATAACCAATAATAAGAATGAAGAATGCCACACACTTATAGACATGAAAAGAAGAGGATATTTTAAATATCTTCATGTCAATATCATTATACAAGGACAAATAATTAAAATCTTCCAGAATAGAGAGAACAGAGAGACTGGGATAAGAAAAACAAGTGATTTTATTAATCTAACGAACTTCGATAATAAAATTAAACAAAGCAAGATATGAAAACTATAAGCCAAGAGCTGGACTTAGATGGGGAGTTTGATTTTTAGAAAACAAAAAATAATAATATTTAGATCAGTGTGAGATCTCAGACGAAATAACCTAAAGATTTAGATAAATGGGAAGGTCTCTAGTAAAGAAACTGAGAAGATGCCGTCATAGAACAGAAGCTCCTTTTTGAGACCAGGTGTCAGGGATTTTGTACACCAAGGGTATTAGATATACTTATGTTTGTTAATAGCAATAGCTATTATATTAGCTGAATTATTGATTATGAGAAATCCTCTAAAAACCTATACTGAAGGAACTGAGTACGCATACCTACCCTTTCTATCTCATAGTTTGTTGTGGAGTATGGAGCAGCATCTCCCAAGCCTATACTTGCCTCAAAGACAGATGAGCTGATGTTATGCTCTTGATCAGTGGTTCTCAACCTGTGGATGGCGACCTACAGCAATTGTATTAAAGGGCCTTAGGAAGGTTGAGAACCACTGCTCTTGATAGACCAAGCTCTGGGGTATGGCTTTAGAATACCTCCAGTCCTAGAAGCTGAACACAGCTCTGCTTTATGCCTGCCTAGTAGAGCCTGTATTACTTATTCCATTTACCATGCTTTCACCTCACATACCCTGGAAGTGAGGCTCTTGACTAGAAAAGAGTTCTGTCTCTAGGTGTTCTGTAAGAAGTGTATAAATTTGTTTTGCAATTCGGCCAAGGCTGGGTTTGAACCTGCCACCTTCGATATATGGGGCCTGTGCCCTACTTCTGGCCGCAGGCGCCGCCCAGAAGTTATAAATTTGAATAACAGATTTTATGTTTGTAAAATCACCTTGCTGTAAGTCTTGATATACAAAAATTCTCTTTCTACACACACTTAAGTAGGTGGTCTAAAATGTACTGCCAATGTAGAAAAAACATGCAATTTTCCCATATTCCCGATCAGGTAGCCACAATCAACAGGAGTAGCAAATGTGGTTTTATCAACTAGGAGGAAAAAGGCAATTTAAAGTAACTTTGAAAAATGGCTAGTTCATTAAACGAGGAAAGAGGGAGGCATTTTCATGTATGCTTGCCCAGTTTTATTTATAAACACCACTAAGTTAGTAAGCCCTATATCTTTTTGGTGTTTGCACTATGTAATGCTTTTAATATCTTTTGATTTAATTGTGCCTTTTTGTGTATTAAATATTTTTCACTTTGTTAAAAAATAAAGTAAAATCTATACACAAGGGATCTCAGGCTGGCTACACTGGTTGAGTCAGATGCCTGGAAGATGTTTTGTGGTCATCCCCGAACTTGAAGACATGTATATGAATGACGTCAGGAAGGCGAATAAGCACTCTCCTGTTGACTCACGATGTTTTAATAATAATTAATTAATTTAAAAGTGCATAACATGAAATCTGCCTTCTTAACAGATTATTAAGTGCACATACAATATTGTTAACTCTAGACAAAATGTTGTATAGTAGATCTCTAGAACTTTTCATTCTGCGTAACTGTAATTTTCTACCCACTGAATGATTCCACATTTTTCCCCCATTCCTCCTACCCCCACAACCCCCACTGTCTTAGATCTCTAATATGAGATTTAGCATTTGGCTTTCTGTGATTGCCTTATTTTATTTAGCATAAAGGAAAACTGTGTGCAATTTAATAACAAAATTAAATTAAGAATATGATTTGTCATGAGCAGGAGCCAACCTCTCTGGGTATATGTAAGAAAGATCAAAACAATTTTATTTAAAATACATAACATATATCACAGGGGAATATGACATTTGCATTAAAAAACAATAGTCCAATCATTTTTCAATGGCTTCTCCAGCGTCACTGCATATTATTAATAGTGTTTCATATTCACTTTGGCTGTTCATTTTTAATTGTTAACATTATACAATAAATATATTAGTTAATTTCCAGAAATGTATACAGAGTAATTAAATTAAGTGTATGTTTAGTAGTACAAATGCTCAGTGTCGCTAATTATTAGGAAAATGCATATCAAAACCATAATGAGGTATAACTTAACTCTAGTGAGAATGTCTCTCATCAAGAAAAACCCCCAAACAACAGATGCTGCTGTGGCTATAAAGGGAAAGGCACACTTAGACGCCGCTGGTGGGATTGCAACTACTACATCTGCTATGGAAAGTCATGAGGAGATACCTCAAAGAACGAATAATACACCTACTGTTTGATCCTGCTATCCTCCTATTACTCAATAGTATTTACCTGAAGTAAAAAAAAAAAAGACATTTTATTAAAAGACACATGTACTGGAATATTTAGTTCAGCGCAATTCATGATCACAGAGATGTGGAGCCAGCCCAAGTGTCCATCAATACATGAGTGGATCAATAAAATGTGTTATATGCATGCTATTGAGAACTAAGGATGAACTAATACTTTTTGCAACAATCTGGATGGAGCTTGTGACCATTGTTCAAAGTGAAATTTCACAAGAATGGAAAAAGAACCACTACAGGTACTCACTATTAAACTGGAAGTTATTGATCAACTCCACATCCACACTGGTAGTAAAACTCAATGGAAAGCAAGCAGGTGAGAGGGGTAAGAGCAGAGGGGTGAACTCACACCTGACAGGTACAGGGCATGCTATAACTATGCTATAGCTATGGTATAGCATAGCTATAGCTACATACCATGCTATAGCTATGGTATAGTTATACCAGGGATTGGTATAACTTTGACTCACACTGTACAAAAGCACTTCAGGTAACCAAAATATTTGTATCTCTGTAATATTCTGGAATTTAGAAAAGAAACTCTAAATAACCTTTAAGTATACAAAATCATTGAGTTAGGCGTTGTGGAGATCATTGTATATATATTTTTATTTCAATATATTTGGGGGGTACAAGTGCAGATTTGCTGCATATATATTTATGTCTATATGTGTGTGTGTCTATATATATGTGTGTATGTATGTGTGTGTGTGTGTGTGTATAGTATATTGATGAGGTCTGAGATTTAGTGTATCCATTACCCCAAAAAAACCACCTGGACCCAGTAGGAAATTTTTCCTTTACTCAGTGTATATTTCCTTTTGTTTTGTGTAAATGGGCTTCTTTTATTTATTGCTTAGAAATTCTTTTTTTTCACATTTAAAATGTTTTCAAATATTTTTATGTCATTATATATACTATATCTTCCTCATCCTTCCTAATTGCTGAATACATTTCATCGTATAATTTATCACAATGTATTGAATCCTTTTAACTTAGGTGGCAATATTTCCATATGTTTATATTTTAAGCAAAGTTAAATGAATGTTTTTATCTGCCTCTTTGTGCCTACTTGAAAATTATTTTTCTAGGACAGTGGGCAAAACTTGTAGAAACTGAAAATTTAAGGAGAAAAAGACATTTGATATAAATCAATTATGCTAAAACTAAATTTATCCCCAATGTCTTTTGTTCTTAAATTTTCAGTTGTCTTTAGGGTTGCTCGTAGTTCTTCTCCTTTTGGAATATTGATGTTGGTGTTTGTAACGTTGTTTGTCCTTTAATATCAATGAATTAATAACTAGTTTAATTACTATAAAAGGTACCATATGTGCATTAAAAATGTACATTTTGAAGTTTCTTTTCCACACTAATCATTTCCTGAAATAGAAAGCTAACTGCAGAATGCTATAAATGAATGGAGTTTATAAAATGTCAGGATCTTGTTAAAATAGTCGAATGTGTGAGTTTGAATTTACCTTAATTGTAGGTTTGAAAATCTGATTCCAGCTGCTCACAAGTCTCTGAATTATTCAAATCCACCATTCCTCCACTAATAAGGTTTAGGACAAGATGTGATGCAGATTCATGATAAACATTTTGAGCTTAATTGATGAAGAAATAGGAATCTATAATGCTTAAATTTTATGATTTTCCATGGTGCTTGAACCAAGCTGCCCTGCAGCACATCTTGTGACTCAGTTCTTCAGGTAAATCCCCAGTCAGCTGGAACATCATATTTCTCACAAACTTATGAATTGGTTTACCCCTGAGATGAGCCACCTTGGTGTTGTAGTAAGTAAAGCTAGATATTTGCTAAATCTAGGTGATCTCAGTTAAATTTGCTTGAATTAAATTATAGCCAGTAAACCAAATGAAAGTTTGTGCGGTTAGTCCTTGGATAGCCTGACTGAATTAGCAAAGATGACATGAAGTTCACAGAATAGAGTCCTCTGACAAATGACTTTACCATAATTTCCAAACTTGACTGTACTTTGAAATTACCTGCAGATCTATTTCAAAATATTAATTCCCAGGCCTCAGTCTGATGATTCAGTTCAGAATCCCCAGTGGTAGGTCCAGGCAGTATCGTATTTTATGGTTATCTAGATGACTCTAGCACACACCTGGGTTGGGAATTACTGTTGATACGTGAATTTTAAAAAAGCTCCTTGTCTTGGGAGACTGTTCAAATCTACCTCAAGTAATTGTAACTTTTCTCTATGCAAACAATTTAATGTATTCTCCTGGGAAAGTGTGGCTTTTGTTATTTTTCTTTTTGGGGGGATATATTCCCCTTCTCCATGCTCATTGTGACAGTTTAAAATCACACAATTTTTGAAATTTCTTGTATACTAGGATGTTGAGCCTACACCAAGCTTGTTAATATGTTTTCGAAGATACATTTTCTAGTTTTGTCCTGGAACAATAGCTTGAAGACACTTACTTCTTTTTCAAGACTTTCCCATTAGTAGAAGGGAAAAGGTGAAGAGCAGACTGAGTTGGTTCATCTCAGTGAAAATACAGTAGCTCTACACTTATAATTAATGTAATCATTAAAGGTATTCTAATTAATCTCTGTGATGGAAAGCATAGTATCTGCCTACATACATCTCTGCATTCATGGCTCTAACTTTCTTTTCTTGGGCTTAACTCTTTATTACATGACACTGGCCAACTGATGCTCTTGAATCGCTTAACCTAACTTTCAGGATTGCAAATAGCATCTTGCCCTCTATATTTTATCTTACTTTTATCAGTGTCTGTATTTAAATTTATCACATTCTGTTATAATTCCAACAGACTTGAGGATGAATAGGTAAAATGCATATATTTAGATCAACTATCTTAAAACGAAAATCTTATTAAATGTTAAGGAATTTTAGCGTGTTCATATTTTATTAAATATTTAATGGAGTTTGAATGATATCTGACTTTATTTTATACTAGAATTTCAGCTATTATAATATTTTAGTTATTATAATAGAACTTCAAATATGAAAGCATAACAGAATTATTTTTACAGAGGATTAATCTGACCCTTTTTTATTCATAGGATTAAAAAAAACGAACTAACTAAAAAACAGTAATTACCACATATTTACCACAATATGAAACAAAGAGAAGCAGGATGACATTAAGTTCATTTTTTCTTGAGTTACTGGTTTTGTTTCTTTTTTTTTCAAATACAAGGATTCTTAGGTAACATTTGATTTTAGCCAGGTATTTTTACAAGGGTTAAATACTAGATTTGATCTTTATTTCAAGGCAGAGTTCTAAAGGCATTTATTGTTCAAAGCTTCCCAGCTCATGTCTTTACTTAGTTGCTTATTCCAGATGTGTGTATCCGTGAATCGCTGAACTTTCTTTATTCTCTTTCATGTCTAGACCAGACTATTCTTTTCTGCACGCACTAATTTCTGATGAAGTTTTGTCAAATGGAGCTAACTAAAACCTAAGAACACCCTATCATTATGATTCTTTATTCTAAATTCTCCTGCTAATGCCAGATTATCAGATGGATATTATCAGCCTTTAAAATTATTATCACCAAATAATTTACCACTGCATTACATAGATTTTCATCATTCTAGTCTTTAAACTATACTTACTTCATCATCCATTCATACTATTCTACACACACACACAAACATTCACACACATATGATGTGGGCTAAGCACATATACATGACAAAAATTATTAAAAAGTAAGATAATTAATAAAAGATGAGATAGTGATTATCTCTTCAAAGAGGGAATTCTAACAAAAAAAAAGCACAGTATACTTCTAGAGTATGCGATAAAGTCTTTTCTTCATCAGGTTGTTAAACACATGCATTTGCAATAGTATACTCACTCCATATTGAAAAGATGATTTTCAAACACTTTGTACAAAGACTATAATACTTTTCAAGTTAAAAATACTAGGTGTCCTGATTACATACATCAGACAACTAACATTACTCAAAAGGGTTGACTTCAAGATTATTGATGTCTGGGTATGTCACACATATCGGCAACTATTCAGGGAGGTTTATTATCGGAAAATAATTGAAAAATTAAATATTATTTGTAGAATATCAAAGCAAAATGAAGACTTGGAGCAATTCAGAAAATCAGCGAGTGATGGTGCCTGAATGTGAATTTAGAAAATTAGTGAGTGTTGGTGCCTGAATGTGAATTCAGAAAATTAGTGAGTGTTGGTGCCTCATGTTACTAGGGAAGAATGAAATAACTTCAGAATTTTAACATCTGTTTTCACAGACATTAATACAAGTGGCTGATAAAATTGTGTGCTGTGTTCTGTATAATGTAAAATAATTTGTTATTTATTTATTTATTTATCCTTAATATATATGTGGGTCAATCTTCAATCTGAAAGTTATAAGGTAAACAAAAGTCAAGAAACATAAACTCTGTGTAGATCCAAACAAATTAAGTCCTCCCAGGAACACCAATAAGTTGAACATGTTGAAATTTGTAGAGGTGAACTGGAAAGGATGCCATCGACTGTGTTTCTTGGAAGAGAAATAATGCACCATGACACACTGTCTCAAAACTTTTGTAGAGACCTATGTATATGTAGAGACATACAAAAGTCCACCTATTTATTTATTTATTTATTTATTTTTGAGACAGAGCCTCAATCCGTCACCCTGGATAGAGTGCTGTGGCATCACAGCTCACAGCAACCTCCAATTCCTGGGCTCAAGCGAGTCTCCTGCCTCCACCTCCCAAGTAGCTGGGACTATAGATGCCTGCCACAATGCCTGGCCATTTTTTTGGTTGCAGCTGTCATTGTTGTTTGGCAGGCCTGGGCTGGATTCGAACCCGCCAGCTCAGGTGTACATGGCTGGTGCCTTAGCCCATTGAGCCACAGGCGCCGAGCCAAGTCCACCTATTTATGTGGTTTTGAGCAAATTCAGAAGTCAATGACAGAGATATGTTTTTGTATTTCAATTTTTTATGATATCAAATTCTTATCAGTCTTATAATATAAACATATATGAAGGAGAAACATCTTACATTAATAATTATTATTTATTACTAGATTTTGATTTTTCAGTACTAATGGAGTTCTTATAAATGCAATAAATATATTAAGAAATGACTCATTTGTCTGTAAAAATAACTTCTAATATTTGAATAAAGTAATTCATTGGTGTGAGAAGGTGCTTCTTTTCAAACACTGTAGCTATTCGAGATAAAAGAGTGAAGAAAACTGGGAATATGAATATAATGCAAAAATTCTTCCAAGAAGAGGTAAGCCAGAAACTCTAAATCTATAATTTATCACTTTAAATAATTTTCTCTCAGAACTCTGAGTAAAAATTTCTTCTGCTGGAATCAGTTCTTTTATTCAATGCAAAATAGCTGTATTAAGTGGTGTCAAACTTACAATATTTCCTTTATTTCCTTTACATTAAAATCTTTGAAGATTTAGAAAGTTTATTTGCTTTGGTAGAGACAAGAGACATATGGTCCTCAGGCATATTAAGAAACAGAGGCTTGTTTTTCCTTTCTCCATGTAGTCTTAGTCTTAGAAGATAATTAAAATCATTTGATGGATTAATACCAATTAATATATTACCAGTAACATAGCACTAAAAAGAGTCAACATTTTAAAAAGACAATAATAAATATTGATGAGGATTTAAGGCAACTAAAACCACCAAATATTGCTAGTTAAAGTAAAAAACAAAAAACAAATTATTACTTTCAGAAACTGTCTTTATATATTAAAGGTGAATTGCATTTTCTAGGAATACCTAAAAACAAACCCTACCATCTGTCTACTTAACAGATATATACTCATTCATACTCACATAAATACACATGCAGATATTAATGTTCGTAAACACATTAATTATTGCAATCTCAAATCTGTAGCAACCCCTTGTCTATTATCAATCAAGAAGACAAAATTAAAAGTATCAGATTCATGAAATGAAATACTACACTGAATATATATAAAAATATAAAATGCTCAGGAAAGAAATTACAGATAATGCAAACAAGGAAAAATGTATCATGCTTATTTTTTTTTATTATTTTTCTTTTTTTTTTAGAGACAGAGTCTCACTTTAACACCCTCAGTAGAGTGCTGTGGCGTCACAGCTCACAACAACCTCCAACTCCTGGCCTTAGGTGATTCTCTTGCCTCAGCCTCCCGAGTATCTGCGACCATAGGCACCTGCCACAATGCCCAGTTAGTTTTTTGTTGCAGTTTGGCCAGGGCCGGGTTTGAACCCACCACCCTTGGTATATGGGGCTGGCACCCTACTCACTGAGCCACAGGCATCGCCCATATCATGCTTATTGAGTGGTAGAATGATCATTGTTAACATGTCTGTATTACCTAAAGTGATTTACAGATTCATTGCACTCCCCACCAAAATGCCATGGTCATTTTCATAGACCTAGAAAGAAATAATTCTGAGTTTCATTTGGAAACAGAAAAGAGCCTAAAGAGTCAAAATAATCTTAAGCAAAAATAAAAGACATGTGGAGGTAACATATTACCAGACTTCAAACTATACTGTAAGACTATAATAACCAAAACAGCATAGTATGGGCATAAAAGTAGAGATATAGACCAGAAGAACAGAAAAGAAAACCTAGATATAAAACCATCCATATGCAGTCAATTGATGTTTGACAAAGCAGATATCAACATATACTGGGGAAAAGAAAATTCTAGAATGGTGCTAGAAAAACTGTATAGCCACATTCAGAAGAATAAACATGATCCACTCTCTCTCACCACTCACAAAAATTAATTCAAGACAGATAAAACACTTATCTGTGAGGCATAGAACCATAACAATGCTGAAATAAAATGTTGGAAAAACTCTTTTATATGTTGACCTAGGTCAAGATTTTATGAAGACCACAATGACAATCACAGCAACAATAAAAATAAATAACTGCAACTTTCTTAAATTAAAATGTTTAACAACTAATACATGAATCAATTAATTCAACTACCTTTTTTTTTTTTTTTTTTTTTTTAGACAGAGTCTCGCTTTGTTTTTGCATAGAGTGCAATAGTATCACAGCTCACAGCAACTGCCAGCTCTTCAGGCTTCGGTGATTCTCTTGCCTCAGCCTCCCGAGTAGCTGGGACTGCAGGTGCCTGCAACAACAGCCGGCTATTATTTTGTTGCAGTTTGGCCAGGGCTGGGTCCGAACCCACCACCCTCAGTATATGGAGCTGATGCCCTACTCACTGAGCCACAGACTTTTATACATGTAATACCTTAGTCATAAAAATTGCAAAGGTAATTGAAGCACAGATCATCCCTTCAAGAAACTTATGAAACTCACAATTTAGAAGAGAAACTTAAAGATATCATTATACATTAAAATGGTAAAATGTGCAGGGTAGGTTTGAGGAATAGAATACATTTTGAAGGATGATAAAAGAGATTCAAGGAGGCTCTAAGATGAAAAGATAAGTACATTTTAGATCTAGAAGGCACCCTTAAAAGGAAAGAGCAAAGAGAACTCTGGGCATACGGAAGTTAAAGGAATGGGCAGGAAACCAATGAAGCACTTTTAAGTGATGTCTGGCAGGAGAGTAAAAAATGTATGTATGTCATTCTGCTCAGGCAGTGGTAACAAAATAGACTGAGTGGCTTTAACAACAGAAATTTATTTCTCATACTTCTGGAGGCTCGGGAGTCCCTAATCAATAGCTTGCGTGTAGCCATCTTCTCACTCTGCAATCCTGTGACGTCTTCTTGGTGTGTGTGTGTGTGTGTGTGTGTGTGTGTGTGTGTGCACACGCGCGTGGGGGAGGGTCGGGGAGGGAAAGAGTGAAAGAGAGAGACAGTACAAGAACTCTCAAATTCTGCTGCTTATTTGATAAAAGTGCCATCCTAATGACTTCATTTAACCTTAATTATCTTCTTAAAGGCTCTATCTCCAAATACATTCATGTTGGGAATTAGGGCTTCAACACACAAATTTTGAAGGACACAATTCATTCATAGAAATCTACTTTCTAATAGATGTGTCTTTTGTGAAATTTTCCTAACATGTAAAAAACCTATACAATGAAAGTCATGAATATTTACCTATATCTATCTACCTTTTTATCTACCGTCAAACTTCCTCATAACTAAGAAAGAGAAAAAGATGCTATGTTCCTGACAGAAGCTTTAATAGTTTCAACAGGTCATGTCTTCCCAACTTGATCTATAAATTATATTTGCTTTCAACAAATACGTGTAAAAAAAATTAGGATAATCTGTATAAAAAACATGTGATGACAGTCAATAAAATTTTAAAATAGGGAAGTAATTAAGGAACATACTTAACTACTATAAGACATCAAAATGAACCTTGAAGTTAAAATAATTAAAACTGTAATATTTATGAAGCAGTAGAAATAAATCCATGTAGTATGAAATAATGTTAGATTCCATTCTTACAAAATTATCTTATGCAAAATTCATGATATAAAGAGAACCTTCTTAGGTAAACTTTTTACTTCTATTTTTATTTTTTTTGAGACAGAGTCTCACCTTGTTGCCCTCTGTAGAGTTTTGTGGCATCATAGCTCACAGCAACCTCAAACTCTTGGGCTTAAGTGATTCTGTGGTCTCAGCCTCCCTAGTAGCTGGGACTACAGGTGCACAACGCCTGGCTATTTTTAGAGACGAGGTCTCACTCTGGCTCAGGCTGGTCTCAAACCTATGAGCTCAGGGAATCCACCCACCTCGTTCTTCAGAGTGCTAGGATTACAGGCTCGAGGAACTATGCCTAACCCTAGATAAAACATTTGAAAAGACTGAGACTACAAACAAATGGAAAAATTTTGTAAGTAAAGCAAATAAGAATTTAAAAAATCTTGTTATGACAAATAAGAAGAACACAATAGAATATAACCCTTACAACATATATGATTTAGTTGGTATTGGCTCATATAAGAAAAATAACATTCACTGGGTGGCTTAAACATTTCTTACAGTTCTGGAGGCAGGGACTCCAGAGGCACAGATAGATTGGTTGTCTCGGAAGTGCCTTCTCTAGGTTTGTAGAGAGGAGTCTTATCACTGTATTATCAGTGAGAAGAGACTCTTGTGAGATTGTGAGAAGAGACATTAGAGAGGAGACACTCAAGCTTTCTCTCTGTCTGCTGTCTTCCAATCAATATATATTATTACAATTTTATTTTATTTTTTATTTATTTTTTATTTTTTTTGAGACAGAGCCTCAAGCTGCCGTGGCATCACAGCTCACAGCAACCTCCAATTCCTGGGCTCAAGCGAGTCTCCTGCCTCAGCCTCCCAAGCAGCTGGGACCACAGGCGCCCGCCACAATGCCCGGCCGTTTTTTGGTTGCAGCCGTCATTGTCATTTGGTGGGCCCAGGCTGGATTCGAACTCGCCAGCTCAGGTGTACGTGGCTGGAGCCCTAGCCCGTTGAGCCACAGGCGCCGAGCCTATTATTACAATTTTAATGCAGTTTTTTTTCCCTTCTTAAATTTTGAATACATTTTTTGGCACTTTTTATTTATAAATTATGTATATTACATACGTGTGTATGTATATATGTGTGTATATGAATGCATATATATGTATATATACATTTATGCAATCATATAAGAAAAACAATAACCACAAAGAAAAAAAGTTATTTCACAAAAAATTAAAATAAACAGATAATAAATTTCAATCATTTAATCAAGAAAATTCAACTTAATGCAATTAAATATTATCTTTGATCCGTTATAATGTGCAGTGTTTATCGTGGGTACACAAGTGTCCTTAACTCATGTTAGTAGGAGAATAGGGTAGTGAATCTCTCAGTGGAGTGATTTGTTATCTTAACAGAAATCAAGTTTCAAGATACTTTCAAGCTGACATGTAAGACTGTGCTACTAGTATTTAGAGTCCTGCCTCCTTCTATGTAAACCAAGAAAAAAAGTAGCACAAGTTATTTACAGGCCTCAAAGTAAGATGTTTTGATCACACATTAATAGAACAGTAAACACAGATTTGAAAAGAAAAGATTTGGAAATATACACCATGTAAGTGATATTATGTAAAAAATAAAATTCCTAAACACAATCTGTGGAGGGAAATTACATCCAGGTGGAAGCTAAACTAAGGAAGTGTGAGTAGATGACAGATAGTTGGGGTAGTAAAAATACTAGATCTTGGTGCTTGTTTGCATAAAATGGCATAATAAAGAGCGATGTATCAAAGATAAATTTTATTTTGAATAAATGAATGCAAAATCTAAACAGAGAGTTTAGGTTGGAGGTAAATGACAGCTGATACCTGCCCTTTGTTCTTTTCCTACCATGCCCAAAGTCACTGTTCCATGTATTTTTCTCATTTCAAGATGAGGGTGTGGATGAAGAAACACTTATTATTTTTTTTTTTTAATCTCACTGACAACTAGTACAACCTCTATGGAAATTCATGTGAATATATCTGAAAGATGGCTTGATGCCTACGGGCTAAGGCGCCCGCCACGTACACCTGAGCTGGTGGGTTCGAATTCAGCCTGGGCCTGCCAAACAACAATGACGGCTGCAACCAAAAAATGGCCGGGCGTTGTGGCGGGCGCCTGTAGTCCCAGTTACTTGGGAGGCGGAGGCAGGAGACTCGCTTGAGCCCAGAAATTGGAGGTTGCTGTGAGCTGTGATGCCACAGCTCTCTACCCAGGGTGACAGCTTGAGGCTCTGTCTCAAAAAAAAAAAAAAAAAAAGAAAAGAAAATATCTGAAAGAACTAAAAGCAGACTTAATGTTTGATTCTGCAATTCCACTGTTTGGGTATTTACCCAAAGGAAAAAAACTTCATTTTATCAAAAAGACACATGTGTGTGAATGTTTATTGTAGCATAAGTTGCAATTGCAAAGATGTTGAACCAGCCCAAGTGTCCAGCCATACATAAGTGGATTAATAAAATGTAGTAAATGTATACCATGGAGTACTAGTCAGCCATTAAAAAACATGATGAGCTAATAAGTTTTGCAATAATCTGGAAGGCACTAGAGACCATTCTTGTAAATAAAGTTTTGTAAGAATGGAAAAACAAACACCACATTTACTTACTATTAAATTGGAAGTAATTAATCAGCTCCCATGTGCACGTTTGGTAGTAGTCCTCAATGTAAAGCAAGTAGGTGAGAATGAGCAGGAGGGGAGAAGCAAATTCACACATACGATGCACACCAGCCAGCTGAGGAGCACACTGCCACTTCGACCGGACTTTACAAAGCAATTCATATAACCAAAACATTTTTTACTCCCATGATACCCTGAAACATCAATCAATCTATCAGTCAGTAAAACAAAACAAGTCCTAGACTTAGTCTTGGTCTTCCTACTGACTCTATTCGTCAGTGACTGTGTTTCTTAGCCTCTCTTTGCCTCTGTTTTACATCACCTAATTCAGATGTGTATGAGGAGTAAAACCTGCCTATCTGGTCCAGGTTGGCATATATAAACAGAGTATGGACTTTTTTGACATCAGATTTTATCCTCGTAAATTAAATGAGAGTAGGGGAAGTACAGAAAACTTCATGAAAGGATTGGATAAAAATATGAAAAAAAATTTCTTCAATTTTTTGTCTCCCCAGGGAGCTTATGTGATTTGCTTGGGTTTGGTTCAATTTAAGCATGGATCCATGTCTGTTAAACCTCTGTGTGTGGGGGTGTGTGTGTGCGTGAGTGAGTGTGTATGCTGTGCTTTGGGTTTTGTGTTAATTTCCCTAGTTGGGGATCCATTCCTGGTGTACTTTATGCCAATTTCAACTGTTTGTTCATGACCCACTCTTTTGGTTGGTAATTTGGAGGTAACTATTCTAGATAATCAAAATGGAAAGCTTCATACTTGGCAACCAAGTAGGCCCCCTCATGTGTCTTCTAGCATAAAGAGCTGCTGATAGACTCCTGCTGCTGATAGGCAGTGCTCCTAAAAAGTGCAGATGCAGACACTTTCCATCCATAAGTTTGACTTTGCCACCCCATATCTTCTGATGCTTAGCAGCCTAATAGGATTCACTAAAATAATCCGGGTGGCTTCATTTCTGAGAGTTCTCTAAGGTCCTCTCTCATATGTATCTATTTCATTTGTCAGAATAATCCAATAGCCTTTATAACTATGTCAACTTACATTTAAAAGGTGACTATATGGCCTTATAAATATTTGGCAGCAGACCTTACAAATAGAGGTCAGTCAATAATATATCCCCTAGTTTAGAGTGGGAAGTGACTGACTCAGCCAGAGCATCATTTCGAGCCATGGTGTCTTTTGTTAGCATATGGTTATGATAACAAAACCTAGTCTCTACCAAATTCACAAAGGAGGGAGAGCTCTTTCATAGAAAGGGAAGGAAGAGTCTGGGGAGCTGGGTCAGTATAATTCAGTGATTGGGATCAGATAGAAAATTTGGGTTGAGATCCCAATTCCTCTGATAACTAGCTGTTTGACTTTGGCCAAATTATTTAACATCTCTCAGCATCAGTTTCCTTTTTCAGAGAATATATGCAAAGATTTTTTTAAATAAAGACACATTTTCTTAGTAAAATTTTGATAGATTAAATTACAAAATTATATATAGCATATAAGAAATTATGCAGTCCATAGTAAGTGGTAAGAAAAGTTTAGCTAAATAAGCACAACAAAACATTAGACTTGAACATTATACAGTAATGTAGTAGAGGTAAGCAGAGGTGATGAGCATCAGAGATGATGAAGAAAAGAGAGGGTACAGAAATGAAAATTCATCGCATGTATCTGTGGGATGAAGAAAGTCGCATGTATGGAGTTTAGCCTAAAAAAATCTCAAAAAACCATATTTTCAAATATTCTCTCAACTTTTTATACAGAGATTTTAAGGCATAGAAAGATATAACCTGAGTTTCTCATAATAAGAGTTCTAACAAGAGCCTGCCAACTGTTGAGGGCAAGACCTGCGTATTCTTCCTGCTGGCGTGGTGCCGGATACATAATTCATGCTTAAAAAGGAAAGAAGTCTTTCATTTTTTTTCTCATATTTATTCAACAAGTATTCATTTAGCATTGACTGAGTGTCTGGAGATATGTTAGGTGAGAATTATGAAAAGATAAGTAGAATGCAGATTTATCCCTAACCATATATCATGCTAGCGGCTGTGGTAAGTATGTTCGGAAACGCTATTAGCTGATGCTTGCGAGTACTAAGGGAATAATTAGCTCTGTGTAGAACAATTGAAAAATACCTTCAGGGAGAAATGACATTTAAAATGGATCTTAGAGGTTGATTGGAAATTCGTGAAAGAAAAAAAAAATAGAGAAGATTATTCCAGGAAGAGGAAACAGCAAGTGGAGTTTATTTTATTTATTTATTTATTTTTTTGTAGAGACAGAGTCTCACTTTATCGCCCTAGGTAGAGTGCCCCGTCGTCACACAGCTCACAGCAACCTCCAACTCCTGGGTTTAGGCGATTCTCTTGCCTCAGCCTCCGGAGTAGCTGGGACTACAGGCACCCGCCACAATGCCCGGCTATTTTTCTGTTTTGCCGTTTGGCCGAGGCTGGGTTTGAACCTGCCACCTTCCGTATATGGGGCCGGCACCCTACTAGATGAGCCACAGGCGCCACCCAGCAAGTGGAGTTTAAACAAAGGAGAGAGTAGTTTATCATTTTTTGAGCTATACTTTCATGTGATTATTTTCAAAACAAAAGTACTTTTTCAGATTTATTGGTGATGCTGGAAGTGAATTGATATTTGGTCACATTTTACAACTTTATGTATTTCAGTCATGGCAGAGTACTGAATCATACAATATTGCTATAAACATATGGTATCTTATCTAACTGCACCTACTACGTGGCTATAGGACAATTACAAACTAGACTTTCTAGAAAAAACAAATTTGCTGTAGATAATGCATAAGATGTATTTGATGGCTTACCTTGCTGTATTAAGCTACTCATCTTCTCTAATGTGAGTTACAAATTTTAAGACATATCGTTAATGATAATTAAGAGAGTTCTGATTTGAACAGATTCATTAAGCATGGCAATTTCTCTCTATACTCCCCCCCCACACACAAATGATAAAGAAATCTTACCTCATTTGTGATTTTTTACGTACAAAAGAACTTGTCACTGAAGATTTATAGAAAATTATTTAAATATTAACCATCTTTTTGCATGAAAAAACAAAACTGGGGTACAAGTTCATTTCCATTTGGTATTACAAACTTATCCGCTTTATTCATGAAAAGAGGAGACACACCCACATCTTGTGGCATAAGAGACCTCATGAGAATAAATTGAAAGCTAAGGATGTTTTCTCTTCCTATTACCCCATCTTCTCTTGAAATCTGTGTATTTATGACCATATTTTTAGCATTTAGAAAGATAAGTTTGCTGAATCAATGTTTTTCAGAGCACAGAAAGGCTTGTCCCAAGCTGCTGATTTACCTCCGAATATCTGATTTTCTGCTGCATTGATGGATGTTGGTGAGGTGGGAATAAGAAGAGGAAAGTGAAGAATGATTGAGTAGTCCCTCGAGATTTAGGGAACTCTATGCCATTCTTCAGGAAGCAATAGTTTTGAATAAATCCTACTGTTTTTAGACCTATTCAGCTAGATTATTTCAGCAAATGTATACTGGGCGAGTCCCTGCACCAGAGACTTCTCCACGTTTTAGGGGTGGGACGTGACTTCATGCAACTATGTGAAGGCTTAAGTCACTAAGGATAAAGTAAAGATGAGTGTAGACACCAGCAAGCCTGTGGATACAGCAGGTTTAAGCTTCTTTCCCCACCTCCTACCAATAATTCCGGATTTTCTTTTAAATGTCCAAAATACTTTCCCACATTGATGTATAGAAAAATGTCCCAGGGTAACAATGAAATCATAATTCCCCACTCTGCTCCTTCTCAGATGTGTGATGTGAGCAGAACTCTTCACCTCTCTGATTCTCAGTTTGTCCATAGGAAAAAACTGAAATCATAATTTTGTTTTCCTCATGGCTATTTTGAGGGTCAAATAAAAAATAGCTTACATAAAAACAGTTTGAAATCTGTAGAGATCCAAAGAAATATTAAATTATAACCATACCTTCTGGAAATTCTTTTCCAAATGACATTAATAGTTTTCAAAGACTAACTGAATAATCAGAACCTTGTCCCTCAATCCTGACGATTTCCATATAATTTTGATAGATATTCTTTGATTTATACATTATGTGCAGAGCTTTGAGGCGATTAAAGTATGTATGGTATGTATGTAACAAGTAAAACCAAATTAGGGCAGAGATTTTTATGATTAGCAAGTTTATTCAAACACGGAGGAAAAACGACCTTTCTCATGAATTGTTGACTGGTGATGCCTTCAAATTCTGCAGTCACTTCTTGGTTCTGAAATCGTTTTCATGTTGTGCCACTTTGTTTGCCTGATCTAGTCTGCAAAAATCCCTCTGACAGTCCAACATCAAAAGAAACAATGTTGTTTCCCTAAGCAAAAAGGACAGAGCTGTGTCTGGCCAGCCTTTACAAGTGCTAGCAGCATTTCTTTCTAAAGCACCTGCTGTTATACATCAGCCTCAGCCAGCAAAGGACATAGACAATGACAGCAATTTTTTTTTATTAGTATTATTCCTTTCTAGTGTGTGAAAGCAAGGTAATGAATTCTACACAGATAACATTAATTTATGGCATACAGACAAGCACTTGCTTCCTTAACCTCCAGACTCATGAATCGTAAATATTACTTGGAAGGTAAGAGAACAAGTAGCTGCAATAGAAAGTAATTGACAGGCAAAACCAAAGAAAGGCCTCAGTTCAGAAGGTATTCACTATCATAGAGCGCTGGATGTGAAGCAGAAAATGAGATATGCTCACAGAAAAGAAAATACTGGTTACAATAGCCTTGTTCATATTTTTATCCGATCCTTTCATGGATTTTTCTGTACTTCCCCTACTCTCATTTAATTTACGAGGATGAAATCTGATTTTCAAAAATTCCATACTCTGTTTATATATGCCAACCTAGGCCAGATAGGCAGGTTTTACTCCTGCCCTTATGGAAAATGTATGCAATTACATATTTCCTTAGTTCTTGACTGAGTTTCTCGTCATTACTTACCATGATCCTGTAATTTTATCCTCAGAAACTTCAGGTTTTCAATATTAGTGTGAGTCATGGGGCCACGTCATCTCCTACACACGGTGCTTTATGCAAATATTATTGCACTTTATAAAATCTCTCAAGCTTTCTTTGTTAAAATTATTATCCAAATCAAAGTGGTCACCATTGCTGAGGTCTCAGAGCTTTTATTGACCTGGTCTTGGCTTTATCACAAGTGTCTTTGGGGGAGATGTGACCTCCTGTTCAGAAACCGAATTAGCTGTCTCGTAACGCTCTGCTTGCCACTTGGTTCTCTGTATTACATTCTCTCTCTTCCGTCAGTTATTTTCCTGCTGTTTGGTGACTTCTCAAGTCCCTCCACTTCTCTCTTTTCTGTCTTCTTTAAGACCTTCTCTTTTAGTTTTCTTTCTAGTCATTTTAAACAACTGGATGGCAGAACAATTACATAATTCCTTTACTTCTACTAGAAAAAAGAAAAGATTATTATTTTTTTCCCCACGAGAACAGTGTGACTTTTATTTCGTTTATTTTCTTTGAAAGTGGGAATGGTAATAAAAGTCTTCATGTAAAAATCTCCTTCTTGCTTGTGTTATTATCATTGCCATTGGTGATCAACCTGGATCTATTGGCCTTTATAAAAATAGATACCGTTTTCTCATGGTGGCAGAAAAGAACTGTGAAAATGCCTCTGTGCCTCTTAGCTTAAACAATCCTAATGTTTTGCAAAGTCTGATTATACATGCAGGACTGACTCAGAAAATTTGTGTTGCTTAGAAAATCTTCTGGGTTATTTTGATGTTAATTGAAGTTCTTGAGATGATGCTTAGTCACTTCGTTGTGACTCTGATTGTTACTTTACAATCCCTAATATATATATATTACTTCCAAATATACCTATCTGCTTAAAAATGGTTCAACACTTTATTTTTATATGGTAAACTGCTCATTTAGCCACAAATACCATTGGTAGAATATTGAACCCCAATTCTTACACATGCCCCACTTACTTTCTCCAATTATTTTATAGAAAACTTAAAATGAAATATTTTCTTTCCTTATAACTGTTACATCACACTCTTCTGAGATAACTCCATACATCCAGAACAAGAAACAATTCACTTTCTTCACGTTCCCTATATTGGGCAAATGCAATGAACCTGAAGGACTCAAAAGATTAAGAGAACCAAATTTTTTGTATGTGAACAAAATAATGTAAAGACAGAAATGATGTCAATGTCTAAAGCTTTTCCCTCCCCCCTTTGTCTTCCCCTGACCTCCTTGTACCCACCTTCTCCCCAGCAATAACCTACTATGTTCTCTTTACTTTGAGCACACATGCAGACATGGGTCTAGCCTTAGTTTTGGAAACAATGTGGCATAGAGGGGCTGCAAGTTTACTGTACCTCCCTGAAACTTGACCTTCTTTCAGCTGGGCAAATTTCTAACTTCCTTGTCTCAGCAAGAGCTAGAAAAGTGTGCGCCTCCGCTATCCACAGTGTGGGTGCAGTGTCATTGCCGTCAGCTTTGCTCTTTGGCTAACACTGGCATTTGTGTATCAGAGCGAAACTTAATTTCTGCCTGTCTTTCTCCTTCGAAGCAAGCAGAAGAGTTATCTCTCTAATTGCCTCACAGCCATATCTCAGTTTAGTGTCTTACACACACTTGTACAACCCATTCTTTTCTTTCTCCCTGAATTTATAATCTGTTTTCAACCTGCAGTCGTTCTTTGTACCAGGCAAAGTCCAAGATCGTTAGTGCAATGAGAAAGGGCCGTGTTAATTTGGCACTAACTGACATTTGTGCCATGATTAGATTATAAAATCCAGGTCTGTCCGCATTCCTGACTCCCTCATGATTCTCCGTGTCTGTTATGCCTCGATTTGCCCTTTCACTTTTACTTTCAGTAAACTCTTGCATGCTTTCACCATTGAGCTTCGTTGTTACCTGTTCTGCAAATCTTTCTTCAGATTCTTCTCCCTAGGTGGAAATAGGTGATCCTCTGACTCCATCCAAATGTAAACCGTGAGTGACATAATCATCTAACACTTACCACATTTTATTGTGTTTATCTACTACAGCAATATCTATTTCATTACGGGCAATAAAAAGAATGTCTCTTTGAATTCTTAATATCCACAGAGTTTAATGCACTGGCTAAAACATTACAGCTACTCAGTAAATATTCTGTGAATTCATGGAAGATAGAGCAACAAACACAGGAAGAATTTGGTGGTCCCAAATATCAGTCAATTTTGCCACAGTAACAAAACTACAGACAACTTAGTAGCTTACACAGCAGGTATTTCTTTCTCCTTCAGCAGTAATGTTCTGTTTCTATGGCTGCAAGTCATCGGCAGTGCTGATGAGGTCTTGTCTCTGAACATTCCACTTCATATGTTTTCCCTTCTATATCCCAGGTTAAAAGAACAGCTGCTACTTGGAACAGGTTTGTCTCACAGCAGAGAGCGATTACTGACACGAAAACAGGATGTATTTTACCATTTTGGCTCATTTCTAGCATATGGCTACTTTGGCTCACCTTTCATTACATTAAGTCACTTGACCAAGTTTGATAGCAATTAGTAGAGGGTATAACTCCTTCCACATGAGAAGCAGTACACAAGACAACTGGCTTTTTAAATATATAAGTACGAGATCTGATAATTAAGTTAACAAACTCATCCTAGATGGGGTGCTGAATACCTCATTGCTGAATATACCTATGGTCAGCTTCTAAGTCCTCTCCCTGAAAAGCAATGCACTGACTCCAATGCCCAGTCCACCCTTCAAAGCAGTTTGGAGGTCTTCCTTGAATGGCCTTCAAAGATATTGTCATATTACCTCTGAGGTCCTGAATATCACCTAAATGTCTTTCTTTCTATATTACATTGATCTTCAGATAAATAAAAAAGTTTTAAGGGTCCCCATCAGGTGAGTGGGGGGAAGCTCCAATACAATTGTTTGCTCATGGGCTAAAAACTTCTTCACAGACAGTGCCATGCGAGCTGGTCCACTGCCGTGATACATGAGCCATGAGTTTGGCAATATTTTCAGTTAAGATTTTCCTGTTTCTCTATAAATGTTTACTTGCTTCTCACAGTCATGATTAATTTTGATGCATAATTCAATAAACTTTTCAATGTTTTAATCCGTTCTGCTCTTTACTGGCCACCTTGACCTCTCTTCATCAGTTATACTTTCTCTCCCCTCAGAAGAACAAATCATCCATTTGTACATTGCTGTTTTTTTTACAGCGTAATTCCCATAAACTTAGAGTAGCAGGTCCCTGATTTCATTTCCACTCTTGCTAAGTTTAACAAAAAACTCATGAATGTTGTTCATTGTTCTAAGTCAAGTGCCAACGTTCTCATGATGGTTCATAAAAACATGCAACAATAATGAATGCCACTCAGTAAGGTACCACCACACAATGACATGAACTCTGAGACACAAAGGTGACACAACCTTGCCACGCTGCTTGAATAGTGCTACCAGGGTAAGTGCACGGTGGCAAGATTGCACACTTAATTGTCACACCTCATATGTACATACATGTATATGTAGATGTATTATATATATGTATAATCTTATAGGAAGCAAACATGAATAATGAGAAATAATAATACAGAGTCATGATAACTTGTATTCCTGGTCAAAGATATTCGCTTCTTCACTTTTCTGGAAAGGAACAAAATACACTACCATTCCTTTCAAGGAGTTTTCAACATTGCTGTTCATTATGGTATCTAAAAATCCAAATATTTGTACATATGCTACATTAGGTCAGTGTGAATAATAGTACCCTGTGATTCAGAGGGGGACTTATGAGCCAAAATGGTGAGTATAATGACGCACAAATGTGCACATAGCCACAGAGAACACAGCAAACTGGAAAGAAGCAAAGAAGCCACAGCCAGTTTCACTTAGAAAGGGGGAGAATTTGAAGTACCACGAGTCACTGGTCCATAGATATTCTGAAACTATCCTGGACAAGCACTATGTATACTTTTTTTTATTGTTTGAGATTCATTGAGGGTATAAAGAATTAGGTTACATTGACTGCATTTGTCAGATAAAGTCCCTCTTATAATTGTACTCTTTATCCTGAGAATTAGGCTTTAGTCTGGCTTCCTTGCACTGTTCCTGAAGCTTTTCTGAGTCCTATTTTAGCCCAAATCTTCCTTGGTCCCATTTGAAGAGTGTACTGCAGAAAATATCTTCCTTTATGGTTAAGCAGCTTTCTCAGTCTGATATTTTTAAAAATTAAACTTAAAAAAAAGTCTCATGCTTTTCAATACCGTTCATTGATCTTTGGCAATTTTGTAATAGCGACACTCAAATGTCAAGTTCCAAATCCTGTATTTAAGTCACATTTTTTACTAACAAAAAACTGATATCAAAACGTGTTGTTTATAAAATTAATATTAATCTATACTCATTTTAAACACTGCTATATTGAAGAGTGATTGCCATAGAAAACGCTCTGCATATTTAAGATATACAATTTGATGTGTTTAGGGATAATTCTATGTCCATGAAATAATCACCACAGTCTATGCAATAAACTTATCCATCACCTGCAGAAAGTTTCTTCCTGTCCTGTAGTTATTATTATTACTGCTAGTATTTGTGATAAGAATGCTTAACATCAGATACATAAGATATAACTTCCAGCAATTTTTTCAGTACATAATACAGTCCTGTTAGGTAAAGGCATTGCACTGTACCATAGATCTCTAAAACTTATTCATTGTTCATAACTGAAATTTTGTGCCTTTTCACTAATACCTCCCTATTTTCTCCTATCCTCAGGTCCCATCCCCATGGAAACCATTATTCTACTCTTTTCTTCTGTGAGTTTGAGTATTTTAGATTTCTCATATAAAAAGTACTATATAGGGCTTAGTGCCTATTGCTCCGTGGTTGGGGCACTGGCCACATACACTGGGGCTGGCAGGTTTGAACCCGGCCCTGGCCTGCCAAACAACAATGACAACTACAACAAAAAAATAGCCGGGCATTGTGGCGGGTGCCTATAGTTCCAGTTACTTGGGAGGCTGAGGCAAGAGGATCACTGAAGCCCTAGAGTTAGAGGTTGCTGTGAACTGTGATGCCATGGCACTCTACCGAGTGACAAAGTGAGACTCTGTCTCAAAAGAAAAAAAAAAGTAGTATATAGTATTTTTCCTTTTGTCTAGCATATTTCACTTAGCATAATGTCCTCCTATTTTATCCATATTCCTGCAAAAGTCAGAATTTTCTTCCATATTAAGGCTGAATATTTCATTGTATCTATATAGAATCAGACAATTTCATGAACTCATCCTAGAAAACGTACTACATACCTCATTGTTGAATATCAATATAGTCACCTTTGAAGTATTCCCCTTGGCCATCTGGTGACCTTAGTACAATAACAGTTTTGATAGACATTCCATAAAAGGAGTTCCAAAATTGCTTGGAAAGGTGGGCTAGGCACTGGTGTCAGTGACTCTAAGGTCACTATAGTGATATTCAACAATGAGGTATGTAGCACTTTTTCTAGAATTAATTTGCAAACTTAATTATGCAAACTCAAATGACACATTTTCCTTATACATTCGTTGATGGACATTTAAGGTGTTTTATGTTTTGGCTATTGTAAACAATGTTGCAATGAACATGAGGCCATATAGGCTGATGTGTCCCTGAAAAACTCAGAGAGAATTTAAATTCTCCATACCAATGAATGATAGATTCATGTAGGATCTAATACCACTAACGCTATTATATTAGAGACTTGAATGATATTTTCAGTTGAATTTGAATGGCAGAAGCTTGGGAGTAGAATGGTCTCATGACATTTCTGGACTGTGTTGCATCAGAGATTTAAGTAAGGCTCTCTTGTCCTGTTTAGTTGCCAAGGAACTTGTGGAGTAGAGGCTGGGAGACATCCCACGGCCAGTGGCATACAGGTAAAAACCACTGAGCAATACAGTGAGAAGATGACCTTTTTGCCTTTGGCAATAGAAGCTACTTGTGAGTTGTTATTAAGGATCGTCTATTCTCAACCCTGCCTTCCTGTTACACCCAGAGAAAAATAAGCCTTTATAGCATGACTGTTTAGAGATTTGGAGGCCTGTCTGTTCTAGAAGGATGAATCTGTCAGATCAGCTGTTGCCAGAGCCAAATTGGGATCTTTTCACTGACAGGAGCGGTTTTATGGACAATAAAGGGCTAGATGTGCGGTGATCATGGTAGTCACATTGCCACCTGGGACTTCAGGCCAGAAAGCTGCACTGATTCCTTTAATCAGAACTCTTCAGTTACCCAGAGAGAAAAAGATAAACATTTATATAGACTCCAATTGTGATTTTTCTAATTGTGCATGCTCATCATGCTATTTGGAGGGAAAGAGGGTCTCTGGATGTAGCAAATAAAAATACTGAGTGTATCAGGCCACAGACCTGCTAATAAGGCTACTAATCCCCTTAAAACTAAAGGCTGGGGCTCTGACATTTGGGAGAGCATAGCTAAGCAGGGATAGAATTTTTATTAACTCATTCTCTTACCCAAAGCCTGGGCTCATCCCCTTATGAGGGAGCTACATGATCGCACACATTCTGGGTGTTATCCCTTAATAGATTTGGTGGGACCTCATTTAAAATAACCTTCTTTGCCATGATGCAAATGAAGATAGCATCTTGAGTTTTGAGGCAGGCTCCTAGTAGGAGCTGCTAGCCTGGGACGGGGCCTTCATTGAGTTTCTGGGCAAATCTACCAGCACAGAGCAGAAACAGTTCTCAGAAATTTCAGGATGATGGCCATCAGGTGTCCAGGGAACAAATGACAGGCTGGTGGTAGATGCTGCAGACAGCCAGCTGCAGAGACAGCTCGATGGCTCAATGTATCATGTTTGGCTACTTCAAGGTAGTGTCCATCAGGGAAATTTCTGTCTGAATCTGTGTCTGCTGCACAAGGTCCTGTGGTCACCCATGAGCTTCTTGGAGCAGAACCCCAGGGGCAATCTGTTGCACTTCAAGGAATGAGACGCTGTAGACCCACTGATCTCAAAGATGTTCATATGCTGCCCTCCTCTGTATCAGAGGAAACACAGCAAGGAAGGAAAGCCCTACCTCAGAATAGAAGTTGTGTGCATCCTGGAATTGATGAGGGAGACACACTTACAGTGAGAAAAGGTGTCGCTCTTTGTCTTCCCCCAGACATGAGTAGCCCTTAGAAGGAGACTTAAGGCCCTACAAATAGTTTATGAGGGACCTTCATTGGCATAAAAATAGAGAGGTAGATGTATGGAACAG
>CAUYRH010170447.1:0-11970 GCA_963574655.1 Perodicticus potto | reverse complement strand
AGACAGAGCCTCAAGCTGTCACCCTGGATAGAGTGCCGTGGCATCACAGCTCACAGCAACCTCCAATTCCTGGGCTCAAGCGAGTCTCTTGCCTCCGCCTCCCAAGTAGCTGGGACTACAGGCGCCTGCCACAACGCCTGGCTATTTTTTGGTTGCAGCTGTCATTGTTGTTTGGCGGGCCAGGGCTGGATTCGAACCCACCTGCTCAGGTGTACGTGGCTGGTGCCTTAGCCCGCTGAGCCACAGGCGCCGAGCCCATTTATTATTTCTTATAGTGAAAAATAGAAACAACTTAAACAAATGCTCAATGTTAAGGATGTTCATTTGAGGGAATGATAGTATAGCTATTAAAAATAAGAAACTGCCAGGTGGATATGGTGGCTCACACCTGTAATCCTAGCACTCTAGGAGGCTGAGGTGGGTGGCCAGCCTGAGCAAAAGCGAGACCCTGTCTCTAAAAAAATTGCCAGGCTTTGTGGCAATTGCCTGTAGTCCCAGCTACTCGGGAGACTGAGGCAACAGTATTGCTTGAGCCCAAGATTTTAAGGTTGCCGTGAGCACAGCACTCTACTGTGAGTTACAAAGTGAGACTCTGTCTCAAATAAAAAAAAAAAGGAATGTATTTCTGATGTTACAGATAAAAAAGAACAAATTAAGATGGCTATAAATACTTAGCCTTTAACAAACAGGATAAGCCAAGTATGGTGACACATCCCTTGAGCTTGAGATCAAGGTCAGCCAGGCAACACAGTGAGACCACCAAGTATGAAAACAAAACAAAATAAAAATCCCCAAAACAAAGATAAAAATCCCCCAAAAGATAAAAACTATTCTTGTAAGTTTTGTTTTGAGACAGAAGTCTCACTCTGTTCTCATACTAGAGTGCTATGGTGTCAGCCTAGCTCACAGCAACCTAAAAGTCTTGGGTTTAAGCAATCCTTTTGCCTCAGCCTCTGGTTTTTTGTTGAGACAGAGTCTCAAGCTGTCACCCTGGGTAGAGTGCCGCAGCGACACAGCTCACAGCAACCTCAAACTCTCACCAGCTCCGGTGTTCATGGCTGGCACCCTAGCCACTGAGCTACAGGTGCCAAGCCTTGCTTTAGCCTCTTAGGTAGCTGAGACTACAGGTGCCCACCACGATGCTCAGCTAATTTTTTTTCTTCTATTTTTAATAGAGACAGGGTCTTGCTCCTGCTCAGGCTGATCTCGAACTCCTGAGCTCAAGGGATCCTCCCACCTCAGCCTCCCAGATTGCTAGGATTATAGGTGTGAGCTGTTCCCAGGACTATTTTATAACTTTTTAAAGCATATGTGGAGGTGGGCAATGACAAAAGAATATCTGAAAAGCTAACAGTAATTCTGTTAGGATAGCAGGATCCTGCATAATTGAAGTTTGGGGGAAAAGGTAATTATTTAAGAAAAAAGTACAAAAAGAAAAAGTACAGTGATACTCTAATGTCTTTAAGTTTTCACTGAGCAACAAACAATTGCTTTTGGTAATTAAGTATAAAGATAATATAGTTACGGGTGGTGCCTGTGGCTCAGTGAGTAGGGTGCCGGCCCCATATACCGGAGGTGGCGGGTTCAAACCCGGCCCTGGCCAAAAACTGCAAAAACTGCAAAAAAAAAAAAAGATAATATAGTTACTTAGTGGAACTAATGATAATTTAATAGACATACGCCTTTATACATAGTTCTTATTGAACATGTACATAAGGTGGGGTTAAGATGTGTTTCTGTATTTGTCTTGTTCTATTTTTACTTATTTATTTATTATATATATATTTTTTGGTTGAGACAGAGTCTCATTATGTTGCCCTTGGTAGAGTGCCAAGGTGTCATAGCTCATAGCAACCTCAAACTCTTGGGCCTAAGCGATTCTCCTGCTTTAGCCTCCCAAGTAGTTGGGACTACAGGCACCCACCAGTAACACCCAGCTATTTTTTGGTTACAGTTGTCATTGTTGTTTAGCAGGCCCGAGCTGGGCTCAAACCCTCCAGCCTTGCTGTATGTGGCTGGCGCCCTACTCACTGAGCAATGGGCACCGAGCCTATTTTTTTGAGATAAGAGTTTTATTACATCACCCTCGGTAGAGTGCCATCACACCTCACAGCAACTTCAAACTCCTGGGCTTAAGCAATTCTCTTGCCTCAGCCTCCCAAGTAGCAGGGACTACAGGTGCCCACCACAGTGTCTGGCTATTTTTTTTGTTGTAGTTGTCGTTGTTTAGCAGGCCTTGGCCGGGTTTGAACCTACCAACCCTGGTGTATGTGGCTGGCACCCTAACCACTGAGCTACGGGTGCCGAGCCTGTCCTAGTTTTAAAAAAATTTTCATTTTTTATTTAAGGTGGTTGGAGTGAGGGGGGAAAGCACCCCACCTTTTCTTTGAGATGGGGTTCATTCTGTCACCCAGGACCAAGTAGCAGTGGCACCATCATGGCTCACTGAAGCTCAAGCAATCCTCTTTACTTAGCCTCCTAAGTAGCTAGGAATAGCTGAGATATGCTACAACACCTGGATAATCTAAAAAGAAATATTTTTTAAAAACAAGGCATCACTATATTGCTCAGGCTTGCCTTGACTTCTGGCTGCAAACAATACTGCCTCAGACTCCTGAGCTGTTGGGATTACAGATATGAGCCACTATCCCTGGCTCTTGTTTTGTTTGGAATCTCCTATGTCAGAAATGAAGAGTAAATAAAAACAAAATGAAGACCATTTGATGGCTGCGAAATGGGCTGCAGTGAACCTGCAATACACACTGAAAGTGGGGCCTTTAAAGATAAAGAACAGGAGGAGTAACTCTGACAATCTGACTGATTCTGCTTAGAGACAAAAAAATTACCTCAGCATTTCTTTTCAGTTCCTCAGCTTCGGCTTCTGTGTATTCCATATCAAAAACATCCTCATTTCCAGAGTCCTCATCAGAACCCAATGCATCCAGGAAAGAGTTGTTAAACTCTGAAAAACATAAAAGACAAAATCTTGTAAAATTTCTTGGAATTGACATAAAAGACACGATTAGAAAGATAAAACAGCTTGAGGTACATATTTTATCATCTTTAGAAAACATAAAATAGGGTGGTGCCTGTGGCTCAGTGGGTAGGGCAAGGGCCTCATATACAAAGGGTGGTGGGTTTGAACCCGGCCCCAACCAAATTGCAACAAAAAATAGCCGGACTTTGTGGTGGGCGCCTGTAGTCCCAGCTATTCAGGAGGCTGAGGCAAGAGAATCACATAAGCCCAAGAGCTGGAGGTTGCTGTGAGCTGTGATGCCATGGCACCCTGCTGAGGGTGATAAAGTAAGACTCTGTCTCTAAAAAAAAAAAAAAGAAAAGAAAACATAAAATATATTATTATTAGAGCTCCAATGTGCTCAGTCTACTCCAAGGAAGTAATACTGCAGATGTGTATCTATAAAACAAATGTTCCTTTTTCTTTTAATTATATTTACATAAGGGGATGCAACCCTTATAAGAAAGGAATAAAACTGAAAAAGAATGTAATTTTACAGATAATCCAGTTTCAGTAAGTTCTGTATCATATGAACGATATGACAGATTTGAAGTACTTGATGCATATTATAGGTTTCACTAGCAGCAAATATAATTTATTTATAAATAAATTGTAGTTGTCATTGTTGTTTAGCAAGCCTAGGCTGGGTTCAAACCCATTGGCTCCAGTGTATGTGGCTGGCGCACTAACCACTGAGCTTAGGGCGCCAAGCCTTTACTAATGATTTTAAATAAAGAAAGCCAGAAGCATTTATAAATAAATTATTATTTGCTTTAAAATATAATTAGCTCCACTAAAATCACATTACTGTGTTGTTTAAAAGAAATGAACACCTATGAATGGAAAGAAAAAAGACTAATTATAGCATTAAAATTCTGGAAATTGCAAATACATGCGTGGTTGACTCAGTAGAACTGAAAACACTCAAAGCTGTCCTAAGCCAACAATGGAAAAGGAAAAGTTGAGAACCAATTCAATTTACATCACTGATGATCAAAAGACATAAAAAATGACACCTATATCCACTTCCCCCAACTTCCTATTTCCAATATCTAGTCCACCTATTAGTTCTGCCAAATGCCATGGCCGTGTGAACTTTATGTACTGAATACTCACTCATGATTTTGCCCACTGACTTCCCCAGAGTAAGCTCTTAAAAATGCATGAGGAAACTGAAGCCACATAATGTTCTCTTAGTCCTAACAGTGGATAATATTCTTTCATTAAACAGATAAATTTTCTTGTTTAATTTTTCAAAATTATGAAATATAGCATTAAGGATATAGATATAGATGATAAAATCATTTTAAAAAGCAAGATAAAGATAACATAAATGTTAGAATATAGGTGTCCTTTGGGAAGGAGGGGAAAGGAAATGTACAGGTAACTTCTAAGATTCTACTTCTTTACCTGGAAGGTGTTCAAATTTGTTGTCACTAAAAAACATATTTTATATGCTCTTCTATGTGTGATACCCCCTTTTCTTTTCTTTCTTTCTTTTTTTTTTTTGAGACAAAGTCTTGCTCATTGCCCTGGTGAGAGTGCAGTAGCATGATCATAGCTCATTGTAATATCGAACTCCTGTGCATAAGCCATTCTCCTGCCCCAGCCTCCCAAGTAGCTAGATTACAGGCACAAACCACCATGCCCAGCTAATTTTTTTTATTTTTAGTAGTCTTGCTCAAGCTGATCTTGAATTCTTTTTTTTTTTTAAGACAGAGTCTCAAGTTGTTGCCCTGGGTAGAGGGCCAAGGCATCAAAGCTCACAGCAACCTCCAACTCTTGGGCTCAAGCGATCCTCTTGCCTCAGTATTTCTATTTAGTAGAGATAGGTCTCACTTTTGCACAGGCTAGTTTCGAACTCAGGAGTTCAAGCCATCCACTGGCCTCAGCCTCTCAAAGAGTGCTAGGATTACAGGCATGAGCCACTGCGCCCAGCTTGGTCTTGAATTCTCAACCCTCAAGTGTCCCTCCCATCTTGGCCTCCCAGAGTGCTAGAATTATGGGTGTTAGCCACTGCACCTGGCATATGTTTGATATATTTTATCATTAAAAAAAAGTAGTTAAGGGTGGTGCCTGTAGCTCATCGAGTAGGGCGCCGGCCCCATATACTGAAGGTGGCGGGTTCAAACCCGGCCTCGGCCAAACTGCAAAACAGAAAAATAGCCGGGCGTTGTGGCGCGTGCCTGTAGTCCCAGCTGCTGGGGAGGCTGAAGCAAGAGAATTGCTTAAGCCCAGGAGCTAGAGGTTGCTGTGAGCTGTGTGACGCCACAGCACTCCATGGAGGGTGATAAAGTGAGACTCTTGTCTCTACCCAAAAAAAAAAAAAAAGGTAGTTAAGGTTCGGCACCTGTAGTACAGTGATTATGGCATCGGCCACATATACCAAGGCTGGCAGGTTTGAACCCAGACCGGGCCAGCTAAGCAACAATGACAACTGCAACAGAAAAATAGACAGGTGTTGTGGTGGGCGCCTGTAGTCCCAGCTACATGGGAGGCTGAGGTAAGAGAATTGTTTAAGCCCAAAAGTTTGAGGTTGCTGTGGGCTGTGACACCATGACACTCTACTGAGGGCAACATAGTAAGACTCTGTCTCAAAAAAAAAAAAGAAAAAAAGTAGTTAAAATGATCTCCAAACCTTGAAGACTTAGCTCTGTAGCTCTTTTGAGATCATCGTCTTCTTTCTGTTCCCAAGCTTCCTAAAGGGATAAAAGAAAAACTAAGATATTTAAAGATGTATTGATTAAACTAATTTAAATGAAGAATAACTCAGCTTCTATGGAAGCATTTGCTAATAATGCTCTCCACAACCTTGTGGATGTCTGGAGTATGACCTTTTAAGGGATGTGAGAAGTTTACTTTTTTTAACACTGTCCTCTTAAAACACAACCTTCAAAGTTAAAACAGTTTAAATGCTATTCTTGTTAGCTACATTTGCCTTGCCATCCCAGAATCATTCAATGAGACATTATGATATGATTTGCCTTATTGTATAAAGTGCCTGGCACACAATGGGTAGTTAGCAAATTGCTTTTTTCCTTTTCCCTGATTTTTATTTATTTATTTATTTATTCTATTTTATTTTTAAGACAGAGTCTCATTCTGTTGCCCTGGGTAGAGTGCCATTGCATCACAGCTCACAGAAATTTCAAACTCTTGGGCTCAAGTGATCTTCTTGCCTCAGACTCCCAAGTATAGGTGTGTACCACAACACCTGTCTATTTTTTAGAGACAGAGTCTTGCTCTTGCTCAAGCTAGTCTCGAACTCCTGAGCTCAGGCAATCCACCGGCCTCCCAAAGTGCTAGGATTACAGGCGTGAGCCACCACACCTGGGCAACCTAATTTTCATAGACCAAACAGGTACCACATGTATGTGTCAGTACAGTAGGCCTAGTTCCTTATATGTACATACCTCTGTAGGTAGACCAATTTGTTACAGTCTCTTGGGTGGTAGACTTGCCAAGGTTCTCTTGGGCTCAAGAGATCCCCTTGGCTTAGTCTCCTGAGTAGCTGGCACTATAAGCACCCACCATGATGTCCAGCTAGTTTTTCTATTTTTAGTAGAGATACGGTCTTACTCTTGCTTAGGCTGGTCTCAAACTCCTCAGCTCAAACAATCCACCTGCCTTGGTCTCTCAAAGTGCTAACATTATTGGCATGAGCCACTGCAACTGGCCTCTGAAGTGGTTTTAAAGCAGTGATTCTCAATCTTGGTTGCCCATCAGAATCTGCGAGAAGCTTTTGAAAATTAAGGTTAAAAGAAAAGATATCCAGATGCCCATATCATACCTTAGATCAGTCACATCAACATCAGAGTTTCTGAAGGGCTGAATGATCTAGGCATCAGTATTTTTTAAAACTCCCAAATAATAATCTGAATGTGCAGGTAAAACTGAGAATCACTGATCCAAAGAAATTCGATTTCTTGTTGTTTTTTTTTTTTAATACAGGTTCTCATTATACGGCATGGGCTGGTCTTAAACTCCCAGGCTCAAGTGACCTTCTCACTTCAGCTTCCCAAGCAGTTGGACTATAGGCACTAGTAGATTTATTAATCTGATCATCTGCAAGCACTAAAACTACCCATTCATTCTGGGGAGTCTTGGTAAATTTTCATGAACATGACCTGAATTGCAAAGGATTAGATAACCAGGAAAATACTACCTGTAAATCTGATTATCTCAGGTAACTGCAACAGCACAAACAACCAGCATAAAGTAAAAATTGAAGAATAGATTACTATGTAAAGAAAAGATAAATGTTCTGTTACATTATAAAATTTAACAATTAGATTTTATGTTATTTTGAAGTCTTCTGAGTAGCTGAGATTGTAGGTATGATCTATGAGTCATTGCATCTGGCTAGAAAATTAGATTTTTAGATACTATTTCTGAGAATTTTATGTTCAAATAATTGGTAGGCAAGTATTTATATTGTGAGAAAATGACCAAAACAAATACGATGCCTTAAAATATTAATGATAAAATCATAGTAATATACTATTTCTATAGTTTACAAAACAAAGTTGGACTGGAAATAATCTCTAATATCCCATCTTATTTTAGCATGCAGTGACTATACTCATGGAAAGTAACCAAGAATACACATTTTTTTTTGAGACAGAGCCTCAAGCTATCACCCTGGATAGAGTGCCATGGCATCACAGCTCACAGCAACCTCCAATTCCTGGGTTCAAGTGAGTCTCCTGCATCTCCCTCCCAAGTAGCTGGGACTACAGGTGCCCACCACAACGCCCGGCCATTTTTTGGTTGCAGTCGTCACTGTTGTTTGGCGGGCCCGGGCTAGATTCGAACCCGCCAGCTCAGGTGTACGTGGCTGGCTCCTGAGCCCATTGAGCCACAGGCGCTGAGCCAAGAATACACATTTTGTTACATTTTGATTTTCAAAAAAAGAAAAAAGAAAAACTACCTAAGTACTTGTTTGAACCTCAAAGCAACTGTCAAACAAGTTTTTGTTGATGGATCAATTACATACTATACATAAATCACCTGGAATAATGCCTGAGCATAATAAGTGCTCAGTGCATATTAGTTATTATTATTATTCTATTTCTTGAGAAAGGCAGGTACAGAGAAAGTAGCAATATAAATATCTCTTACTTGCTCTTGAAGGCTCTGAGCCAATGCCTGTTGAAGCTCTTGTTCTTCCCTTTCACGGTCCATATCATACTGCTGAAGCCAATCAACCTCTCCCTGAGATCCTTCAGGAGTTTTGTTTTCTTTATTCTCATCACAGTCTTTAGCGATCTCAGTAAAACTCGCAGGATCTAAGGAAGCAGAATATATCACTATTTTGAGAATTAGGCTCTAATAAACCAAAATTTCTAGAGTGTCACTTACTGTTCAGAGAGGAATTTACTCTAACCTAATCTACCATTTGCCTGGGACATACAATTTCATCTTACTACATCAGGATTTCTCAACCTCAAGTACTACTGACATTGTAAATGGGACAAGTTTTTGTATGGGATAGGGGAGTGGAGCATGTCCTATGCATTGCTGAAAGTTTAGCAGTATCCCTGGCCTCTACCTACTAGATGCCAGTAGCACTCATTTTCTACAGTTATGACAACCCAAAATGACAGACATTGCCATTTGTCTCCTGGAGGACAAAACTACCCCTGGTTGAGAATCAGTGATCTACAGCAATGCTTCTGAAACTTAACTGATCACCAGAAACACACTATGGTTAATGATGGGGAAGAACAATAGCTCTATTCATAGATCATAATATCACATGACCAAGTGCTGGAAATAAAACAAGTGAAAGAAGAATCAGGCTAAAATTACTAAGTAAATATTGACATCTTCCCATTTACTACACTATATATTAAGCAAACATGTTTCATATTAATAATCAAACAAGCATTATATAGTATATTCTAAATGTAAAGATTTAAGTAGAAAGTAATGAGTATTGTTGGTCTATGGCAATATACAAAGTATGTTTAAAACATTTATTCAGGAAGGTAAAAAAATTAATCTTTCATTTCTGTTATTTTTGTTCTTTTTCTGAGACAGAGCCTCAAGCTGTCACCCTAGATAGAGTGCCATAAAATCACAGCTCACAGCAACCTCCAATTCCTGGGCTCAAGCGAGTCTCCTGCCCTCCCTCTCCCAAGTAGCTGGGACCATAGGTGCCCGCCACAACGCCCAGCCATTTTTTTGGTTGCAGCCGTCATTGATGTTTGGCGGACCCTGGCTGGATACGAACCCGCCAGCTCAGGTGCGGTTGAGCCACAGGCGCTGAGCCATTTTTGTTCTTTTTCAATGAATTATGGTTAGCTGGGATAAATAAGACAGTCATGATTTTGTTCCGGTTATTTAAATTCAAAGAAACATTTTATTATAATTTTTAATATTGATAGGAATTGATAGAGTCTTCTTTTTAAAACTGAATCAAACACTTTATCAACATAAAAATTCTCATCTTTACAAGTTAAGAAAACAATCATGAAAAAAATTTAACTTTACTGGAGAGACTACATTCAGTAAACGCAAGCAGTGTAACCTGGTTCATTGTACCCTCAATGATTCTGCAACAATAGAAAAAACAAAACAAACAAAAAAATAACAAAGAATTTAACTGGCAAATGAGAATTACCTATATACATTCATGGTAAACAGATTGTTTTTACCTTATCATATACTCTTTTTTTTCAAGACAAGGTCTTGCTCTGTTGCTCAGGCTAGAGTGCAGTGGCATGATCATAGCTGTCTACAGCGTCAAGCTCCTGGGCTCAAGCAATCCTCTTAGCTTAGCCTTCCAAGCAGCTAGGATAGGACTGCAGACCTGGCTAATTTTTCTCTTTTCATTTTTTGTAGTTATGGGGATCTCCCTATTTTGCCCAGGCTGGTCTTGAATTCCTAGCCTCAAACAATCCTTCCACCAGACTTTAAAAAGTGCTGGGATTATAGATATGAGCCACTGCACCCAGCTAGTATATGCTCTTTACCTGCCCTAACACTGCATTTTATTTATTTATTTATTTTTGTTGTTGTTGTTGCAGTTTAGCTGGGGCCGGGTTTGAACCTGCCACCCTCGGTATATGGGGCTGGCACCCTACTCACTGAGCCACAGGCGCTGCCCCATTTTACTTTTGAAATAGTGTCTTGTTCTGCCACCCAAACTGGAGTGCAGCGGTGCAACCATAGCTCACTGTAACCTCAAACTTTGGGGCTCGGGTGATCCTCCTTACCTCAGTCTCCTGAGTAGTCAGGACCATGTGCCACCAAGCCCAGTTAATTTTTAAAAAGTTTTTTGTTGAGATGGAGTCTCATTATATTTCCAAGTCTGGTCTTAAACTCCTAACTTTAAGTAATCCTCCCACCTTGGATTCCCAAAATGGTGGGATTACAGTTGTGAGCCACCACGCTCACAAAAATAAATAATTTTCTATAAGACAGATAATCTAAAGCTCATAGTTTGTTTTTTAGATTCTAAATCAGCAACTAATTATCTTGAGTTGTATTGCTGAGGGAATATTTTACAACTAAAATAAACTCTGAATATTTATTAAGAGAGGAAAAACCTCAGAATTTGTTAGGTGAAAAATTCCCAATTTTTTTTTCTTTTTGAGACAGAGTCTTGCTCTGTTACATGGGGCTAGAGTGCAATGGCATCATCATAGCTCATTGCAACCTCAGACTCCTGGGCTCAAGCACTTCTCCTGCCTAAGGCTCCTGAGTAGCTGGGACTACAGGCATGTACCACCATGCCTGACTAGTTTTTTTATTTTTAGTAGAGATGAGGGGGAAGGTGTCTCACTTTACTTAGGCTGGTCTTGAACTCTTGATCTCAAGAAATCTTCCACCTTGGTCTTGCAGAGTGCCAGGATTATAGGAGTGAGCCACCACATCTGGCTGTATCATCAATATTTTTAAGGAATTCCTGGAAATGGCGATGATTCAATCCCATGGCCTTTATGAAATTCATAGTCTTAATGACAATTTGCACGATGTTATCCATTTCTACAGGTTTGTGCATAAATTTTCTTGACATACTATGCAATGATACCTCAGCAAATGTGAGTTTGGGGCAGCAATTACATTGATGTTTAATAATTTTACAAATCCCTCTTTTTCACCTACCATCACCAAGGTACCATATAACTATACCAGGTATGTTGACAATGGACAAAGAAAATTACTTTACATATTTTTTACTGCTTTGTATCTCTCTCTCTTTTTTTTTTTTTTTGTAGAGACAGAGTCTCACTTTATCGTCCTCAGTAGAGTGCCGTGGTGTCACACAGCTCACAGCAACCTCCAACTCCCGGGCTTAGGCGATTCTCTTGCCTCAGCTTCCCGTAGCTGGGACTACAGGCGCCTGCCACAATGCCCGGCTATTTTTCTGTTATGCAGTTCTGCCGAGGCTGGGTTTGAACCTGCCACCTTCGGTATAAGGGGCCGGTACCCTACTCGCTGAGCCACAGGCGCCGTCCTTGTATATATCTCTTGATTTAGCTGTGTCTATTGAATGAGACTAAAGAAGCCATTTCTTCAGTGACATTTTATTCGTCAATACCACTATTAAAAATGGCAAGTTGAGCTGTATTTTTAGCATCACCGCTGTCCTCCATTACTACAGCACAAAATTTAAAACTAGTAGGCTTTACTCTCGAAACTTTTGATAAATTTTCCAATTACTTCAATTCACCTGGCTATAATCTGGTGAGGCAAACTTATTTTAGAAATATCTATTTTTCAGGGCAAATTATATCTGACATGCTTTCCATACATTGCTTAATAAACTCACCATCCTAGGCCTGAATTCCATGGATGGACTGTGTCCATTCATCGATGCACTCATTCTTCCCCCCCCCCCCCCCCCCCCCCCGCGAAGGCCCGCCAAAATAGGCAAACAAAGGGCAAAAACCGGGCGGGACCCGCGACAGATAAAAAAAACCAACATTAAAAAAAAAACCAAAAAC
>CAUYRH010170444.1:0-17317 GCA_963574655.1 Perodicticus potto | reverse complement strand
CACCCTGGATAGAGTGCTGTGGCATCACAGCTCACAGCAACCTCCAATTCCTGGGCTCAAGCAAGTCTCTTGCCTCCGCCTCCCAAGTAGCTGGGACTACAGGCGCCCGCCACAACACCCGGCCATTTTTTGGTTGCAGCCATCATTGTTGTTTGGTGGGCCCGGGCTGGATTCGAACCCGCCAGCTCAGGTGTACGTGGCTGGTGCCTTAGCCCGTTGAGCCACAGGCGCCGAGCCTCAAGCTCTTTCCTTAACCCAATTGACAATGCCCCTGCTTATATCTCCAGACTCCTCTCAGCAACTGCACCCCTCCTTCCCAACATACAAATTTTATTTTCCAGCCATACTGAATTTTAACGAATACCAAACCTCTCTTTATGCTCCCAACCTTTTTGAACACCTTTGCCTAAAACACTCTTACAGGTTTTAATGTCCTTGTATAGCAACTATTCATTCTTCAGGTCTCAGTTTAGACAGCCCCCAGGAAAACATCTCTAACTCCCTAAAACTGGACTGGATCCCCACTCCAGACTTTTATATTAGCCTGTACTGATCTGAATCATGTACCTCTTATGCTCCATTTCTTACTCTCATTAGAAAAAGAGTCTACTTGAAGAGGGAGGAATTCTGTCTTGTAAATATTTGTTGAATTGTATAATGTTATTTTATGGTGTTTACTGGAAGAATAAAAAAAAGAACAATTACTCATATTGTTCTTTAAAGAGAAGTCACCTGAAATATAGCAATAACTCCGACAAAATAATTTTTGAGAGCTGGGGGAAGGCTGATGGGTTGAATATCCAGATTGTACTTTCAAATTTCCACGTACGCTTTACACAAAAACTTTTTGTCTATTTATTACACCATAATGCAAAGAGAGGGCTTATGTTTTATTTATGCAATTAGCTAAATCACGCTCATTAAATGTAAAGGAATGGAAATTAGTACAATTTTAGAAAACTACCAATTCCATGTGGGACAGGTCTATGAAGCAGAAATTCCACTCCTAAATATATATCCAAACACACACATACGCATATGTTTACTAATACACACATAGAGGGTTAGTCTGTCAGGCACTACAACTCTGGTTTCAAATATGCATTTCAATACTTAGACGTGTGTTTCAACAAATCGGTATTTTCTTTCCTCCTGTCACTACTATTTGTTTTCTGCTAATGGCCTATTCTGAAGCCTTGCCTTTTGTCTTTGTCCCGTGAAATCAGGACGGTTTCCAATACCAAAAAAGAGAGAGAGAGCGGTGTAACAAGGGCTGGAACGAACCCAGGCAGCCAAGAGAGCGGTGGCTCTGAGGCTCACGTTAGAAAAAGGGGAGGCAAAACTCTGGGTTGAGAGGCTCCAGCTGAGTGAGGGGCGAGCCCCTCCATCAGGGGATTTCGGTCTGAAGGGGCTTCCTCGTGGCTGGACCGTTGCTCACCTCACTTAGGTCTGAAGTCCGGAGCTGTCCGCACCCTCGGAACTGTCAAGAAGTTGCGCGCCGGGAACTTCCGCCGACCGCAGATTTGTTTTTACAGCCGGCAGATTCGGCTCAGCAGATTCGTTCACATGTTTTTCTCCTTTAAGGCACCATGCAGTAAACTCCTAGATCCTCCTTTTTTCCAGCTTTCTTCAACTTACTCATTTGAAAAGTGCAAAGAAAGTGTAGCTCTGCTGTTCTTGTGTATTTCAGAGACACCTCAAACGCCGCTGCTGGGACGAAAGTGCAACAGCAAAGCACAAACTCGGCTCTGGTGGACCGGATGCAAAAGAGCAAGGCTGAGGAAAGGGCGTGAGCAAAGCAGCTCTATTCACGGCGCATGCGTCGGCGCAAGGGTGGCCGGCAATGATTGGAAGACCAGTGGTAGGGGGCGGAGAGCGCCGGTCTCCGGTTTTGGGCGGGAATTGAAACCGCCGCTGCTGCAGACCAGAACTTGAGAGTTGTAAATCTCGAACCTGGAAGCGGACCATGGTGCGGCCTGTAAGGTGGGTAGGTCAGGACACCCAGCAGGGGTGGGAAGAAAAGCCCTTGAAGATGCTGTAGTTAATTTCTACACGAGATTGAGCGGAAAGAGCTGAGTAAGACGTCAGGGCAGCAATGCGGAGCGAGGGGGAGTGGTTATCAGAAAACTCCCCAGTCTGCAGTGAGAGCCGCCTGCTGCTCAAAGTATCCCAACGTCATACACAGCTTTTTCCTTCTCTTTGCCTCCTTTTACAGCTATTGCCGTTTCTTTTACTCACCCTGTTGGAATTAAGAAATCTTACATTAGCGTTTAAACAGCGCTTTACATTTCACCGAGCGCCTCCGTATCTTCAACACTGTAGTTCTTTGGCATAGAAAGAGTAGGCATTTTATTGATTTAAAAATCCTAGATAGAAAGGGCAAGTTACCTGAGTTGCACAGCTAGTATGCTCAAACATAAGGCATCTGACTTCAGAGCCCCCCTTATACTATTTGAAACTACTCATTTACTTAATCACGGTCGCGTGCCATGGACGCTGAGGGTTGGCTATTCGTTTAGTGATGTTATGTATATATTTACTTCTGTACTGTAGCAGGTGCTGGAGGTTACATTCTAGTGGAAGGTGAATTTAGGGGGCCATATAATAGAGTGTGAAGGAAAAAAGGCCTACTTCAAATAGAGTTGTTAGAATGTGTCTGAGGGAATAATAACATACAGTAACATATGAATGACAAGAAGGAGCTAGCCAGACAAAATATGGGGCAATCCAGGTAGAGTAAGTCAAAAGGCCCTATTCTTGACTAATGCTGTAGCAAGCAGCGTAGAAAGGAGTTTGGATTTTATTCTAAGGTCAATAGGAAGTCAATGGAGGGTTTTTAGCAGGGGAGAGACTAATTTTGCTTTTATAAAGGTCTCTGGCTGCTGGTGAAGAATGAATGGGGATAGGGTGACCACAATGAGAGCAGAAAAACCAGTTAGGAGACTGTTACACCATTGGATAGTGGTTTGGAGTAAGGGGTTATCAGTGGACATGGGATGAAACAGAGGAATTTGAGATATATTTTGGAGGTACTGCTGATAGAACTTGCTGATGAAGTGGATGTGGGGGAAAAGGGGAAAATTGAGGATGATTCCATGATATTTTTGGTCTGAACTACTGAATGGATAGTTCGTATATTAATCAAGATGGAGACAACTAGGAAAAGGAACAGGTTTGGGAGGTTTAGGGGATCAAGATTTCAAACATATTAAATTTAAAATGGATTTTAAGCATTCAAGTAGCGAAGTCATAATCCCTTTGTATTGTAAAGCAATTTTAAAGTATGGTCTGCAGACTTCTAGGGGGTCTCTCAAACCTTCTCAGAAAGTCCATGAGGTCAAACTATTTTCATAACAATACTAAGACATGATTTCCTTTTTTTGTTTGTTTTTAATTTTTTTGTAGAGACAAGGTCTCACTATGTTGCCTAAGCTGGTCTTCAACTCCTGGGCGTAAGTGATCCTTCTTGTCTTGGCCTCCCAAAGTGCTGGGATTACATACCAGTCTGAAGTATTGCCCAGCCCCAGACATGATTTCCTTTTTTTCATTATTCTATCATTTTTACTGCGCTGCAATGATGATAAAACTGCTGGCACCTCAGCATAATTCAAGGCAGTGCCACCAAACTGTACTAGTAATCAATACATTCTTTATTGCCAGATATGCAGAGAAAAAATATTCCAAGTTTTACTTACGAATATGCTTGAAGTACTGGGAGTTATATTCATTATAGCTCAACCCTTGAATATACTTTGTTTTTAGTAGGCTTTTTATTTTATTATTTAATCTCAGAATTTTTAAGAGTATCCATATTTAATTCAGCTCTCAAACTTTTTAACTCCAAAGAGGAGGGTAGTGATATGAGTATATTTCTTTTTTTTTTTTGCAGTTTTTGGCTGGGGCCAGGTTTGAACCCACTACCTCTGGTAATTGGGGCCAGTACCCTACTCCTTTGAGCCAAGAGTATATTTCTTTTTAACATTCCATGTGAGGAAGTGGGAAGTACTCACATAGTACTTCTACATAGTGAAATGATGGTTACTTCAAGGAAAAGCACTTGTGATAATTGAGTTGTGAGCTGAATCAGCCTCTTTTTCATAGAACACCATTTTTACCTAAAAGAACAACCAGCTGACACAGCAGTCTACCAAGGGTGTCAAAGTGAGACTGTGTCTCAAAAAAAGAAGAAAATTTATAATCTAATAAGGAAATAGAATGCACATATGAAAAAAAGGAACACAGGCTTGGCGCCTGTGGCTCAACAGGCTAAGGCGCCAGCCACGTACACCTGAGCTGGCAGGTTTGAATCCAGCCCGGACCCGCCAAACAACAAGGATGGCTGCAACCAAAAAATGGCCGGGCGTTGTGGCGGGCGCCTGTAGTCCCAGCTACTTGGGAGGTGGAGGCAAGAGACTCGCTTGAACCCCAGGAATTGGAGGTTGCTGTGAGCTGTGATGCAACAGCACTCTATCCAGGGTGACAGCTTGAGGCTCTGTCTCAAAAAAAAAAGGAACACAAACAAAAGAAACTTGTAAATGCCCAATAACAAACAGTATATAAATTTCAGTTAATTATATAGATTATTTTTACTTTATGGATCCTTATTGTAAAATGCAAATCATGTTTTAGATTTAAATGTTTGAGAGATTCCAATCACATTTTCATTTATTCAAGAGTATTAATACCCTTGAGGAATAGAGGTAAGAAATTGACATTGGTGTTAATGAAAACTTTCTCTCTTGATCGCAGGCATAAGAAACCAGTCAATTACTCACAGTTTGAGGACTCTGACAGTGACGGTAATTAGAGCCTCTTTTGCTTTAAAGATTTGGAGATATATTTCCTCAGAATATATATATCACATAACTCAGATGTTAAACATATTTTCCATTTATATATCGATAGATCTAGAAAAGTAAATTTCTAAGTATTTGGGATAATTATGCTGACAGTTACACTGACAAGAATTATGTTAGTTCATGGGCAATGCCTGTGGCTGAAAGGAGTAGGGCGCTGGCCTCATGCTGGAGGTGGTGGGTTCAAACCCGACCCCGGCCAAAAACTGCAAAAAAAAAAAAGAATTATGTTAGTAAGTGATAAATGAACTGAGCCAGGAGAAAATGGCTCTTTGGGGCTAAACCATTCCAGGTCTATATCAAATCAGGATTTGTCTCCTATCCCTTCTCTGAAGAAGGAACACGTTGTCTTTTTGAGATATAAATGTATTATATACCATTATGTAAAATCTCTATTACTTATAATATAAAACAAGACTTTGAAGAAAGAGTATGCTTAAGCTGTGCCATGTCAGTTACATATTTACTCGTTTCTGCTCTTAAGAGAACCGTGATTGAAAAGTTTGAGAAACATTGCATTATATTATATTTTATTTTGAAGTGGGTTTTATACTTCTTTCTCAGATTAGAGTTTTCTGTAAGTCAAATATTTAGTAATTCCTAGGGTTTAGTAATTCCTAGTAATTCCTAGTCTATTTTGCCTTGGCCACAGCCTGAGTGTATCTAGCGGGGGTGTCCAACCTTTTTTCTTCTCTGCCACACATTGGAAGAATAGTTGTCTGGGCCACACATTAAATACACAGACACTAACAAAAACTAATGAGCAAAAAAAACCCCAACAAGATCTGTGCCTAATTTTCTTGATATGAAATACCTCAGATGAGCAAAAAAGTTCTCACATAATGTGCATGCAGCCCACAGGCCACAGGTTGGACATCCCTGCAACAGCTTGGGAGAAAATAGTATTGAATACAGCTTCTGGCTTTTTATACATCACTGGTCTGTCACAGATATTTACAAATTGCCAGTTGTGTTCTGAGCAGTGGGCAGAGAGGGCATTGCAGAAAGTCATTTTGTCATGTGCCTATGTGGGGAAGCATTAAAGAGACAGTATGCATTAATAAATGCTAAAGTATATGGTTAAGACTACACAGACCCTGAAGATATGTATGTATGTGACATTTATGTGTTGAAAGACACAACAACAGTTTTTGTTGTGTATCAAGAAAAAAATTACAATAGGTCTAAGGATTGGTAGTGCAAAAAAACCTGTGAGAAACAGTAAAGTAATGGCAAAGAAAATTTCTTTGCCAGAAATTTAAGACGTTACTCTGGCAGGATCATAGGAAGGTTTTTATGATTAAGGCTATTTCTAATAGTTTTATAGGTTTTTAATTACTCATTTTTTTCTTTGACATTTACATACTACTTTCATTGCATTTGAAACAAAGTTTTTTAGTGAACTGGTTTTTGATAGATGGATATTTTTAAAAGTAAAGGCCACCAAAACGAAGAGGAATTAAAATAGATAAGCGAGAATAAAGAAAAAAATACCAACAAGGATTTTTAAGTTGTGGAAATTAATTTATTTAGCCTATAAAATTCAAACACACTAATGAATTTCAAAAAATGAATATAACCAATACTAAGAAAATAATTTTTTTTTTAATTTTTAATTCACACATGAATAGATGATTTTATTTCTGGAACTGTACCTTTAAAAAAGAAATCCAGACCACAGGAGTTGAAACAAGACAAACCAAAACCTAACTTGAAGAATCTCCAGAATGAAGACATTACACCGCAGGAGAACACCCCTAAGAAAAGGTGAGAGGTAAGACATTGGGGAAATATATGACATTACATGTCATGTAAAAAAGACACAGATTTGAACCCTGGGTTTAAATTAGAACTTGAGCAGAGGAATAGGTCTTATTTTATTAGTGCATGGAGAAGAATAGGGGTGTACAATTAACCTCCTTTTGGCTTTCTGGCTTAAAAAGGAAATTCATAAACATACAAGGAAATATCATTTAAATATTAAGACAATAATAGTTATAGAGTTTATAGGTTGTGGCTGGCTTTTGCAGGATCCAGCACCTGTCTTTGAATCTTTAAATCTTGTAAGACTACTTGGTTAAACATTACATTTGTAAGGACAGTTTTAACAAATTTAGAACTATGAGTTTTTCAGCAGATAAAAGCGTTTTCTCCTTACTGAGATTTGTTCAGCACTGAGATGGTTGTATAGTTTCTAGACTAACACTGGAATTCTATTAGTTGGTACCAGGAGGGAGGAGAGAGTGAGGGAAGGAAGTCCTAAGAGACCCAAAACTTGTAGAATGGAGAGGAGATGGGCTGAAGAAGAATATTAACAAATGGAAGGTGGGTATATAATGTTTCAGTGGTACAAGTTTCGCTATGAAAAGTTAGTGAGCGGCTCGGCGCCTGTGGCTCAGCGGGCTAAGGCGCTAGCCACGTACACCTGAGCTGGTGGGTTCGAATCCAGCCCGGGCCCGCCAAACAACAATGATGGCTGCAACCAAAAAATGGCCGGGCGTTGTGGCGGGCACCTGTAGTCCCAGCTACTTGGGAGGCAGAGGCAAGAGACTCGCTTGAGTCCAGGAATTGGAGATTGCTGTGAGCTGTGATGCCACAGCATTCTATCCAGAGTGACAGCTTGAGGCTCTGTCTCAAAAAAAGAAAAGAAAAGTTAGTGAGCAAAAAGAAATTTACCGTATGTCGTACTTTTTACTTTGATCCTCTTTGTTTTTGAGTTTCTTCTGGTACATTTTAAATAGAGTGAGAAAATAGTCCACAGATGGGATAAAATACTTGCAAATCATTTAACTGACAAGGGACTTGTATCCAGAGTACATAAACAACTCTTCAAACTCAACAGTCAAAAAAAGTAATTACCTAATTAAAAATGTGCAAAAGATTGGAATAGATTTTTCTTCAAAGAAGATGCCCAGATAACCCATAAACACACAAAAAGATGCTCAACGTCATTCGTCGTCAGGGAAATGCAAATCAAAACCACAAGGAGATAATACTTCATGGCCACTATGTGACTTGTAATCAAAAAGACAGACAATAACAGATGTTGACAATGATGTGGATGGTGCATTCATGCACTGTTAGTGGGAAGATAAAATGGTGTAGCCAAATTGGAAAACAGTTCAGCAGTTCCTCAGTTTGTTAAACATAGAGTTATTATTTGAACCAGCCTACGTACATACCCAAGAGAAATGAAAACATAAACCCGCACAAAAACTTGTTCATAAATGTTCATAGCAACATTATTCATAATAGCCAAAATATGGAAGCAGTCTAAACGTCTGTCAACTAGTGAATGGATAAATAAAACGCAGTATACATAGGATGGAATATGGGTGGCCATAGAACGAAATAAGTACTGATGCATGCTACAGCATGGGTGAACCTTGGAAACATTCTGTGAAAGGAGCCAGACACAAAAGGCCACACATATCATGTCATCTCACTTATGTGAAATGTCCAAATAGGCACATTCATAGAAACAAAGTAAGTCAGCAGTTACAGGAATGTGGGAAGAGGTAAGTGGGGAGTGACGGGGACAGGGTTTCCTTTTTGGGTAACGAAAATGTTCTGGAATTAGACAGCGGTGATGGTTTCATACTTCTGTGAATATAGGAAAAACAGCTGAATTGTATACTTTAAAAGGATGAGCTACAGTATATGAATTACATCTCAACAAAACTGATACCTAAAAGAAATAAATCCTTCAAGGTATATCTCAGTGCTTCCTCCTTAATGTAACCTTTCCTTATTTTACTGTCTTTAATTTTTCTTTCTTTATACTTCATTGCACTTATGACCAGTTTGAATGGGAGACTTACTACATGTATAATCTGCCTTATGTGGGATAATTCTTAGTATGTCTTATTTCTCCACCCTCCTCATTAAATTGCAGACCTCTTAAGGGTACATTTAGTATTCTAGCTAGTGCCATGCATTGTATAAAGTAAAGTTTGGTAAAATATTTGCTGAAATCTAGATTGGGAGGAACAGATATAAAACATTATTTTTTTAATTAGTATAAGAGCTATAACATATGTTAAAGAGTTACAGGTGAGCTTGGAAGATTTCTAAGTGGAAGTGGTGATTGAACCAACCAAGTCTGCTTTAGATTGAGCAATCACTTCCCCCTGGACAGAGCTGGTAGTAAGGAGAGACATTACAATTAAAGGAAACAGTAAGTACAAAGGCACACGCTGCTCCTGTTTCAAACTGGTTATGCTATATGTGTGGTACAACCTGCATTGTTATAGTTCAGGAGTCTTACTATCAAAGTTAAATTAATGGTGATGACTGTTGTTTAAAAACATTTTTGTGAGGTTAGCAACTCTTAGTAATTTAGGAAAATCTCAAACTTTTCTCTTTAATTGAGGTTATTTTAAAAAATTCATTATTATCTGTGTATCTGTTTTAGAATGGCTTTAGATGACAAACTCTACCAGAGGGACTTAGAAGTTGCACTAGCTTTATCAGTGAAAGAACGTCCAACAGTTGATGTGCAGAAATCTCATGGTAAACGTAACCTTATTTTTCATATATCTAGCTTTAAAACTTTCTTACAGCTTTTATAATAATTTCTTTAGATGGGCCTTCACAGAGGAAAGAATAAAATTTGGACTATAAATAGATCAGTTTGCAGAGGGTGCAACTGGATTCTGTCCTTTATTCAACTGCTTAAATCTTATACAACAAACATAGATCTCTGCTTAACACTGAAAGTAAACTTGAGGACATGGACTATGAGCCTGGATGTTCAAGTTTATACACGTATTGCTTTATGGCCAAAATTTAATTTCTTGATGGAATGAATGAATCTGTACAATCCTAATCCACCTCCTTTTTCTCCAAGTCCTTAGTTGTACATGGCCTAAAGACAGTAATTTTTATTATTTATAAAGGTTAAAGGTATTAATTTGGTTAGCAAACTCAGTAGATTTAAGAGAATGACTTCAAGATTTCTCTGTGGATTTTCTCCTTTGATTTTCTGACAACTGTATAGCAGATGTTTATATAAATAGCCTGGCAAAGAGAAATCATTTTTCCTGGAAAAACACTCAAACTGCTTAAGTGCTTTGTGGATTAAGTTGTTGTATCTTAAATTCTTTTATGTTGTTGAATATTTTACCTAGCCCATTGCCTAATTTTTATTTAGGGATATAGGTGGAAGATTTTTGTTTATTTTTTAAATTAGTATTGCTTCCTACTTAAAAGTAAATGAGACAGTTTAGAAGACTTTCAGTAATCAAGAATCAAAGAAACTTCAAAAGAGAATTATGTATTATTTCTAAAATTGAGAAAACAAAATTCATCTTTCTTATGTGGGTCACTACTAAAGTTTTGAGACAGTGTTATGGTACATTGTTTCAGTTCCAAGAAACACAGGCGACAGCATCCTTTCTGATTCACCCTTGCAAGTTTCAACTTGCTTGGCCTATTGGTGTTGCTGGGAGAGAAGGCTTCATTTGTTTCCTTCTGAATGGGTTTAATGTTTCTTCATTTTTGTCTATCTCAAAACTTTCATAGTGACCTGTATAGGACATTGTAGGATATATAGTAGGAGTTCTCTGGAAGTACCACTTCTCATTGAATGATGCAGTTTGTGGCGTTGAGATTTAATAGTACCAATTATCATGTCTTAAAGGCCTCGTAAAATGTTTTAGATCATTTTAAAGTTATTATAATGATGGGAGAGTCCTTATATTAGTGAAAGCATGGATTTGCTTATACAGAAATGGTAGTTATTATAATATTTATTGACTGGTTCCTATGTGCTTGGCACTGTAATAAGCAATTTCCATGGGAGATCAACACTGAATCTCCTGTGCTAAGTAATCCTATGAGATACTAATTTTATCTCTACATTATAGATGAGGAGATTGGGTCTTAGGATAAGCAACTTATCCATGTTCATATAGCCAGTTTATGTGGTATATTAAATCTGATTTTGGACTTCTAAAACTTCCAAACTTCTAGCCATGTGCTAATTTCTCCAGATAAAGTCGTGCAATCATGAGTTTGGGATCATTTATCTGTGTCAAAATGCTGTTCCATTTTAGTCCTAACCTTCCCATTTCTAGACACGGGTTGATAAAGGTACACCTGAATTTTCTTTCTTATTCCTTATATTTAGGCTTTGAAAAACAAGGCAATAGTAAAACAGAAACAATGACTAAGTCTCCTCATATCTCTAATTGCAGTGTAGCCAGTGATTATTTAGGTAAGTTTTTTATATTAACAATAATTTTTTTCATCATCAATGCTGTTTTTCTAACATTTGTTTAAATTCTTAAAACTGTAGCTAAAACTAAGGCCTTTAAGTTTGTCAAGGCTCTCTTTCTTTTCTGGCCTTTGTATTTTATTCTTATTTTCTCTTCCTACAGACCCACTTTCTTCCCTGGTGGAGGCTCGTTACCTCCCATGGCTCCTAGTCTATAGGCATTTACTACCGAAGAAAGGGCCTGCGTCTTTTCAGTTCTAATTTGAAAATTCTCAGGGAGAGATTCTCTCTGTTTGGGTCTTGGGCTTATCTTTAATGCCAGAGCATGTTGCCAGGGGACTGATGTACTAGGATAGGCCCCAACTGGGTTAGGAAGCAGTCACTAGCAGCAGGGGAGGGATGAACCTTGGCCAACGAAAGCAACAGATAGAATGGGAGTCTACAGTTCTGTGGTTCAATAGTCTACAGTTCTTGAAATGTCAGCTGTAACAAAAAGTTTTCCATTGATTTTTATGCCTCTCCTGAAGATTTGGATAAAATTACTGAGGAAGATAATGTTCAAGGTACTCAAGGGAAAAGGAAAGCAGCCTCTAAAGCTGCAGTACAGCAGAGGAAGATTATTTTGGAAGGCAGTGATGGTGACAGTGCTAATGACACCGAGCCAGACTTTACAACTGGTGAGTTACATCCTTCTTCAGAATTCTGTGGAAATTCGATAATACAGTTCTTAGAGGCCATTAATGTATGCAAAGCATTGTGCTAAACCTTTGGGCTATGCAAACTTCAGGGACACAGGACAGTAAAATTCAGTGATGGCATTTAGGGAAGAAGCTTTGTCAAGGTAACCTTTAAGCTGTGCCTTAAAAAATGAGTAGCATTTAGACAAACTAAAGGGGTAAAATAGCTTTTCTGACTGATAGGCATAAGCAATGGAGTAAATGAGTGTACATATGAAGATTCAGTGAAGCTTGCTGGGAAGAATGTCGTAGAAGAGGCTAAAGTGGTAGGCTGGTGCTAATCAAGGGGGTCTTAGGCCTATTCTAGGAAATAAAGGCTTTTTTTCCCTAAGGGTAGTAGAAATTTATGAAATTTTTTTTTTGTTTTTGGAGACAGAGTCTCACTTTGTCACCCTTTAGTAGAGTGTTGTGGTGTCCTAGCTCACAGCAACCTCAGACTCCTGGGCTCAAGTGATCCTCTTGCCTTAGCCTCCCGAGTAGCAGGGACTACAGGGGCCCACCACAATGCCTGGCTATTTTTAGAGATAGGGTCTCACTCTTGCTCAGGCTGATCTCAAACTCCTAAGCTTAGGCAATCCACCTGCCTCAGCCTCCCAGAATGCTGGGATTACAGGGGTGAGCCACCACACCTAGGAATGAAATCTTTTGAGGCAGAGTGATATGAAACCTACATTTTATCATGGAGATTTTCATTCAGAAATCAGGCACAAGGAAAACATAGTGACCTTGACAGAGCACCATAATATATTAACTAAAAACTAAAATGAATAAATTTATGTCAAATCGGATGCTATCTCTTATACATGTATTTTGACATGCCATCAACAATAGCAGATTTGTTTATCAATGCTTGTTCAGATATTTAAGTACCTGTTATGTGTGCCATATTCTAAACACTAAGGGTCAATAGAGAACAAAATAAAAAAGCTGCTCGTGTCCTTTTGGAGCTTCAGTTCTAGTGAAGAGAAACTGACAGTAAACAAATAGACATGCCAAATGCTGTGATAGAAGAAGACTGGGTGGGAGGTAAGGGGCTGGAGAGGTTGGGGTAGGAAGTGTTATCTTAGGTAGGGTGGTCAGGAAAGGCTTCTCTGAAGTGATATATCAGGATGGAATCCATGTGGAGATTTGAAGAAAGAAAGGAAATAGGAAATACAAGGTCCTGAGGCAAGAGTGTGCTTAGTTGAGGATTGTAAGGCTGTTGTGCTGGAAGCTGAGTAAGGGAAGGGGGAACTGGGAGGAGGTGAGATTAGACAGGAAATCAGATCAGGAAAGCAACTGGATTTACAGAGGGAGGGACATGACCTTAGTCAAAAACTAAAAGGCTCACAAAAGCTACTAGATTGAGAAGAGACTAAGTTGAGCCAGGACAGGGTAGAAGTGGTAATACCAATTAGGACACCATCCAGTGCTCTAAGTGAAAGATGATGGTGTCTTGGACCGAGGTAGTAAGGTAGAGATGCTGAGAAGTCATCAGGTTACATATATACATATATGTGTGTTTGAAGGAATAGCCTGTAGAATTTGCTGATTCATTATCTGTAGAGTAGGAGGGAAAAGCATAATCAAGAATGACTCAAGTTTTTGATTTGAATGACTGGAAGTTGCTTATGGTTATATAATTGCTAACTTGTTTCTTTCACTGAAATGGAAAAGGCTCAGGGGAAGGAGCAAGTTTGCTGAATGAAAGGGGAGTACTGACTATAATTAAGAGTTTAGACATGATAAGTCACCTCTGACATCCAAGTGAAGATAAGTAGGCAGATGAATAAATGAATTTGTAGTTCAGGAGAGAAATCCAGGTTATACATAAACTTGGAAGCATCACCATAGAGATAGTATTGTTAAGGCCATGACTCTAGATGACATTGATTACACTTAGGGGATGACTGTAAACAGAAAAAGTCTATGTACTAAGCTCTGGGACATTTAATGTTTAGACATCAGGAAGATTAGGAACATTAGCAAAGGAGATTGAAAAGCAATGGTTAAAAATGCAGAACCAAGAGAGAAAGGGTATCCAAAAACTGAGTGAAGCAATCATTTCGAAGAGCAGGGAGTCAGTTGTTAGGTCTAAAGGTCTAATAGATAACTGAGAATTGACAAATGGATTTGACAAGGTCTAAAGGTCTAATAGATAACTGAGAATTGACAAATGGATTTGACAAGGTTAGTGGTAAGCTTAGTAGAAATGAAAGCCCATGCCAGGCACAGTGGCTCATAGCACTGCAATCCTAACACTTAGGAGGCTGAGATGGGAGGATTGCTTGAGGCCAGGAGTTCAAGACCAGCCTGAGTAACATAGCAAAACCCTTTGTCTACAAAAATAGAAAATTACCTGGGTGCAGTGGCATGCATCTTTAGTCCTTGCTGCTAAGGAGATTGAGGCAGGAGGATCACGTGAGCCCAGGAATTTGAGGTTGCCATGAGGTAGGCTGATGTGAAGACACTCTAGTCTGGGCAACAGAGTGAGATTCTGTCTCAAAAAAAAAAAGAGGAAAAGAAAGTTTTGTTCTCCTAGATTATATATTCTAAAACTTTGGAGAAATTTTCTCTCCCACTTACCTTCCCTGAACTTAGATTCTCTCAGGATTCCAGAAATAATTACTGGAATTTGTAAGCTGCTATTTATGACAGCTTCATGTGATCTGCTGGCCCTTTATTACTGATCTGTACAGCACAGTAATCGTTATGTGAATATGTAAGTTGATTACTCTTACTCATTTTTAAATTTTTGTGTGGAGAGGATTATAGAATAAGGAAATTGCAATTTGAAGATCATAACAACATTGTTGATTAGGTAGAGATCATCAGGGTTGAAGAGGATCTTCAGGGTGGAGAATTCAGGCTAGCACCAACAACCAGCTCAGAGTGGGACAACCATTCATTGTATACTTTCTGATTCAAAGCATACAACCATTCATTGTATGCTGAGCATCACCTATGAAGTGTATCTTTGCCAAAAAGAAAAAGAAAAGATCAGTCCTGGGTAGTGCCTGTGGCTCAAAGGAGTAGGGCGCCAGCCCCAGATGCCAGAGGTGGCGAGTTAAAATCCAACCCCAGCCAAAAACTGCAAAAAAAAGGCTTAGTCCAAATCTAATCAACACGTGAGAGCAGAATTCCAGCTCACAGAAAATGCAAGAATAAGCTAAATGATACTATGATGAAGAAAACAGACAAATCTAGGGTCTAGGACATTCTACAGTACAACTAACCTGGCTACTTTAGCAAGTCTTCAGCTTGGAGGAGAAGGGAGAGGGTATTGCTCTATATTGAGAGAGATTAATGTAGACTGGATAGAAGATGATACAAAGAAACTGGTGATGGTATTGCTAGGTATGGTAATGGCACTGCTGTGTAAGAAAATGTCCGTGTCTTTTAGAGATGCATTTGGAAGTACATAGGAGTGTAGTGATGTGTTGCTTTGGATATATTTTAATATACCATAAGAAGGAAAGGCAAGAGAAGAAAAGAGTAATAGATGAAACAAATGTAGCAAAACATTGATGATTGTTGACTCTGGATGGCAGTTTATTGTTATCTACTATGTAGGTTTGAAATTTTTCATATTATTTTTTTTTTACAAAATAACATTGTTTTAGATGGATAGTAATATGTGGGGATAATAGTACTTATCTCTGAGTAATGAGATAGAGAGTGAATTTTCTTCTTATATGGTTATAGTTTTTACAGTAAGCATGTACTGTTTATTTTTCTTTTTATTGTATACTTTTTGCCTTAACCATTTTCTTCACTAAGTATGTTATGTAATACTAAATTTTTTAAAAGTTTTATGTGACTATAGGACTAATGCTTATTTACACTTAGTTTTCGGAGTTTATTATTTATAAAGCATGGTTTTCTGTCCTAACCCTTCCAAAAATAGAAGGATGGTTGGTTAACTATCAGGTTAAGCAGTGCTTTTTTCTGGAGTAGCTGCAGAACTTCCCATATTCTATCACAGGCTTATATCATTCCATGTACCGGCATTCTCAGGGCTGTAAATGAGATGGGTTCTATAGAATTAAATTTGTTTGTAAGTCAGGACAGGTACACTTACCTATCACCCATAGTAGCCTTTATTCATAAGTGCAAATTGTCGTCAGTCAGATGTTGGTAACTCGGGGACTTCCTGTAGTACAGAAAAGAATTTGTGGGAAATAGGGACATGTCCCAAATGAAATCAGATACAGGAGTATCAACTAAGATTGTTGTGGTGTGGTTAGTGTCAATTCCCATGGTTCTGTCTTCCAGAATGTTGAAGTTTTATGTGATTAAGGGAAAGATAGTTATTACCGTAGATGTCCTTATTTGAAGTCAGGCTATTGTCATGCCTTAACCATTCTTTTCAAAAGTTACTGAGTTAAACTGATAAAACCAGAAGGAAAGATAATGGATAGGAAATTATAGTGATAATAGTAATAGCAAACAATTATATTTGGCTGGTTATATGCCAGATGCTATATTAAATGCTTTATATGTATTAACCCTGAGATATAAGTTTGTGATTCTCCCCATTTTCTAGGTGAGGAAACTGAGGAACAAAGAAGTTAGTGATCTAATATCATGTGACACAAGTGGAGGTGATAAAAAGGAGGAGCAATGAAGTTAGTGATCTAATATCACGTGACACAAGTGGAGGAAGTAGGATTCAAACACAGACACCCCCAGTGTCAACCACTGCAGGGTTCTGCCCTGGAAAATTGTGTAGCACAAAGGGGCACAGAAATATGGCACAAAAGCCATTGATAAAGTTGAGGCAACAGAAATGTCACTTTTTAGAACATAGATGAAGTATGTAATCTTCTGTTTTAGGTGAAGATTCTGAGGATGATTCTGATTTTGGTGAGGATGGAGATGATGATGTAGACTTCACTGTGAGAAAAAGTAAAGTTAAAGAAATTAAAAAGAAAAAAGTGAAGGTGAAATCCCCGGTAGAAAAGAAAGAGAAGAAGTCTAAATCCAAATGTGGTGCTGCGGGTAAGCTTAGTCTGAAAGACTTATTTTTAATAAAATGTATTTGGTTTGTTTGCTGTGTTTCTCTTACCTTTGCTTTTTTTACTTTTTATTTTTTTTAACATATACATGTGTTAATTAGGTTTCCAGTTTTTGGCTTCACAGAATTTAAAAGGCTTAAAATTTAATAATAGTAACAATGTTTAAGATAAGGACTAGAAACAAAAATCATGTAAAGAATGAACAAAGACAAATACATTCAGAAAAGAAAACAGACGATTACCGCATCGAAATATTAAGCAATATTAGTAATACTAATGCCAAGAAAGTAATGTTCACATTGTCAAATAAGACATTATAGAGTGCTTTGACTCCGAGGCTCAGTATGAAGTCATCAGTTAACTTCTTATTTTTTTTTTCCAAAGTCTCAAAAAATAGACAACTAATATTATATAAATAAAAGTAAAGGAGAGTTTCAAAAAACAGATCATGCCATATCTTACAGATAATAGAAAAAGAAGAAATATTTCAAAATCATTGTACTTGATCTG
>CAUYRH010170443.1:0-17192 GCA_963574655.1 Perodicticus potto | reverse complement strand
CTACAGGCGCCCACCACAACGCCCGGCCATTTTTTGGTTGCAGCCGTCATTGTTGTTTGGCAGGCCCAGGCTGGATTCGAACCCGCCAGCTCAGGTGTACGTGGCTGGCACCTTAGCCCGTTGAGCCACAGGCGCCGAGCCAGATGGATGACTTTTTTGATGATAAGCTGTAATCTGTTGGCTAGGATTTTAATGAGAATTTTTACATCTACATTCATTAGTGAAATTGGTCTGAAATTCTCCTTTTCAGTTGGGTCTTTTCCTGGTTTTGGTATCAGGGTGATGTTTGCTTCATAGAATGTGTTGGGGAAGATTCCTTCTTTCTCAATTTTTTGGAATAATTTCTGCAGTATAGGAATAAGCTCTTCTTTGAAGGTTTGATAGAATTCTGTTGTGAAGCCATCTGGACTAGGGCATTTTTTTGTTGGGAGATTTTTTATTGTTTCTGTGATCTCAGTGCTTGAAATTGGTCTGTTCAGAAGATCTATTTCATTGGGCTAAGTCTAGGGAGAGGGTGCGATACCAAATATTGATCCATTTCTTTCATATTGTCAAATTTCTGTGCATAAAGTTTCTGGTAGTATTCAGACATAATCTCTTGTATCTCTGTGGCATCCTTGAAATTGGTCTGTTCAGAAGATCTATTTCATTGGGCTAAGTCTAGGGAGAGGGTACAATTCCAAATATTGATCCATTTCCTTCATATTGTCAAATTTCTGTGCATAAAGTTTCTGGAAGCATTCAGAAATAATCTCTTGTATAATCTCTGCTGCTTTTCCAATGTAGGCTTCTAAAGTGATAAATTTCCCTCTTAGGACTGCTTTTGCTGTATCCCATAGGTTTTGGTAGCTTGTGTCTTCATTGTTGTTATACTCAGGGAAGTTAATGATTTCCTTTTTTTTTTGTAGACACAGAGTCTCACTCTGTCCCCCTCGGTAGAGTGCCATGGCATCACATAGCTCACAGCAACCTACTGGGCTTAGGCAATTCTCTTGCCTGAGCCTCCAGAGTAGCTGGGACTACAGGCGCCCGCCACAACACCCGGCTATTTTTTTGTTGCAGTTTGGCAGGGACCAGGCTTAAACCCGTCATCCTCGGTATGTGAGGCCAGCGCCCTACTCACTGAGCCACAGGCACTGCCCTTGATTTCCTTTTTATTTCTTCCTGCACCAAACTATCATTCAGCATAAGGTTGTTTAAGTTCCCTGCCTTTGTGTGAGCTTGAACGTTTTGGTTGGAGTTGAGTTCCACTTTTAGTGCCTTGTGTTCTGAGAAGGTGCAAGGTAAAATTTCATTTCTTTTGATTCTGTTGAGGTTTGTTTTGTGTCCTAGGATACGAACATTTTGGAGAATGTTCCATGGGATGATGAGAAGAATGTATATTCTTTATCTTTGGGATAGAGTGTTCTATATACTCCTATCAAGAATTTCCTTCCTGGGTGGCGTCTGTGGCTCAAAGGAGTAGGGCACTGGCCCCATATGCTGGAGGTGGTGGGTTCAAGCCCAGCCCCGGCCAAAAACTGCAAAAAAAAAAAAGAATTTCCTTCCCTTTTAAGGCTTAATTATATTCCATTGTATTATGGACCACATGATTGGTTATCTATGCATCAATGGACACTTGGGATGCTTTCATTTTGGGGCTATGTGAATAATACTGCTGTGCAGGTGGGTGTACAAATAATCATTTGAGTCCATGCTTTCAGTACTTTTTTTTTTTTTGAGACAGTCTTACTTTATTGCCTTCGGTAGAGTGCTGTAGTGTCACAGCTCACAGCAACCTTCAACTCCTGGGCTTAGACAATTCTTTTGCCTCAGCCTTCTGAGTAGCTGGGACTACAGGCGCCCGCCACAACGCCCGGCTATTTTTTTGTTGCAGTTTGGCCAGGGCTGGGTTCGAACCCACCACCCTCAGTATATGGGGCCGGCGCCCTACCCACTGAGCCACAGGTGCTGCCCGCTTTCAGTGTTTTTGATACATAGGTACAAGTGGAATTGCAGGATCATAGGGCAATTCTGTGGTTTACTTTTTGAGGAAACACCAAACTACTGACCACAGGGACTGCACCATTTTACATTCCTACCAGCAGGGGTTTTAGTTTCTTCACATCTTTGCTCAATACTTAATGTTTTCTTTCTTTTGAAACTATCCTTATGTCAGCAGCACACTGTTGTGATCACTATAGCTTTGTAGTTAAGTTTTGAAAGTAGGAAGTGTGAGCTCTCCAACTTTGTTCTTTTTCAAGATTGTTTTGGCTATTTAGAGTCCCTTGACACTCCACGTGAATTTTAGAATGGGTTTTTCTATTTCTGCAAAAAAAAAAAAATGCCCTTGAGATTTTGATAGAGGTTGCATTGAATGTGTAGATCACTTTGGGTAATATTGTCTTAACAATATTAAGTTTTCAATCCATGAACAAATGTGTTTTTGCATTTATTTAAATAGGTCTTCTTTAAGTTGTTTCATCAGTCTTTGCAGTTTTCAGATGCCATCACACAGGGTGGCAATAAAGTTCATGTGCAGTTCATGTACACACTATTTAAATTGCAAACAAACTTTATGGCCACTCTGTATATAGAATTGCTTTCTTAATTTTCTTTTCTGGGGCCTGGTGCCTGTGGCTTAACGGGCTAAGGTGCCAGCCACGAACACCTGAGCTGGCAGGTTCGAATCCATCCCGGCCTGCCAAACAACAATGATGGCTGCAAATAAAACATAGTTGGGCATTGTGGTGGGCACCTGTAGTCCCAGCTACTTGGGAGGCGGAGGCAAGAGACTCGCTTGAGCCCAGGAATTGGAGGTTGCTGTGAACTGTGATGCCACAGCACTCTATCCAGGGTGACAGCTTGAGGCTCTGTCTCAAAAAAAAAAAAAAAAAAAAGCTGGGTGTTGTGGGCACCTGTAGTCCCAGCTACTTGGGAAGCTGAGGCAAAGGACTCGCTTAAGCCCAAGAGTTTGAAGTTGCTGTGATGCCATAGTACTCTACTTAGGGTGACATAGTGAGACTCTGTCTCAAAAAATATAGTATCTGTAACATCCAGACCAAAAGCTGCTGTAATCTACATATCTAAAGTATAAGGGGGTTCCTAGATGTATTGCTTTAAAAATGGGGTACTCCCCTTGAACAAAAAAAGACTATGGAGTGGAAGAATGAAACGTGAAAAAGTTAAGAAATGTTCTGTGAGATCTAATGGAACAAACTAAGACCATTGGTAGAATCCACAGGGAGACTGAAGCCCCCTCTGCACAAGGATAGATGTCCGAAGACTGACTGAAGAGATAGTAAGTTCCCCAGGACTGGGGTGTACAAGGTAACCACAACTGATGCTGAGGTTACTGCAGTCTGCCAGGACCTGTGCTGAGTGGATTACAAGAAAGATCTTGGGCCAGGAACCATGGCTCACACCTGCAATCCTAGCACTCTGGGAGGCTGAGGCCGGTGGATTGCCCTGAGCCCAGAGCAAGACACACACCCCTCCCGTCTCTAAAATTAGCCAAGTGTTGTGGCAGGTGCCTGTAATCCCAGCTACTCGGGAGGCTGAGGCAAGAGAATTGCTTAAGCCCAAGAGTTTGAGGTTGCTGTAAGCTACAATGCTACAGCACTCTATTGAGGGTGACAGAGTGAAACTGTCTCAAAAAAAAAATTTTGTTTTTCCAAATAATGCTCACCATAAGACACAGTTAATGTTCCCATTAGGTGAGGAGACTGAAGTTTAGAGAGGAAGATAGCTTGCTTAGGGCTCTTGAAGGCTCTTAAGTCATGCTACCTCTGGCTTGGCATCCGTAGCTCAGTGGTTAGGGCTCCAACCACATGCACCAGGGCTGGTGGGTTCAAACCCAGCCCGAACCCACTAAACAATGACAACAAAAAATAGCTGGGTGTTGTGGTGGGTGCCTATAGTCGCAGCTATTTGGGAGGCTGGGGAACGAAAATCACTTAAGCCCAAGAGTTTGAGGTTGCTGTGACGCCAGGGCACTCTACCAAGGGTGACATAATGTGAGACTGTCTCAAAAAAAAAATAAATAAATAAGGCATGGTACCTCTTCAGCATAGGCTAGAGAACTGCATCATGGGGGTGCTCAGGCAGGGGTTCTGGGATTAGAAAGAAACTGCACCAGACAAGATTCCCCACCCCCAGGAGTAGGGATTCTGGTTTTTCTAAAGCAGAATTCTAGTCTGCCTCAATACATGAGAACCAAAGCCAGGCAGAGGCTGTGGGGACTAGGGCGAGGTGAGATATATGCTGGTCCAGGTTCACAGCATCCCCCTCCTGTCCTTCTGGGACTTTTGGGAGTCAGGGCCCTGGGACCTATACTCTGCCTCACCCTTCCAGTTTCCTCTTCAAAGAGCTCTGGTCTAGAAAAAAGGGAACTGCCAGAGCTGGCAGTGAGAAGCTGTGACCACAGGGTGGCAGCAGCGCTTCAGCTATGGAGGGCAGCTCCTAGGGAGGGTGATATGTCAGTCTAAAGCCCCACTTTTTTTTTTTTTTTTTTTTGAGACAAGAGTCTCAAGCTGTCGCCCTGGATAGAGTACCGTGGCATCATAGTTCACAGCAACCTCCCACTCTTGGTCTCAAGAGATCCTCTTGGGTGGAGCCTGTGGCTCATCAAGTAGGGCGCTGGCCCCATATGCTGAAGGTGGCGAGTTCAAACCTGGCCTCAGCCGAACTACAAAAACAGAAAAATAGCCCGGCATTGTGACGGGCACCTGTAGTCCCAGCAACTTGGGAGGCTGAGGCAAGAGAATCACCTAAGCCCAGGAGTTGGAGGTTGCTGTGAGCTGTGTGATGCCACAGCACTCTAACAAGGGCGATAAAGTGAGACTCTGTCTCTACAAAAAAAAAAAAAGAGATCCTCTTGTCTCAGTTTTTCTATTTCTTTAGTGGAGACGGGGGTCTCACTTTTGCTCAGGCTGGTCTCGAACTCCTAAGCTCAAGCAATCCTCCTGCCTTGGTCTTCCAGAATGCTAGGATTATAGGCTGAGCCTATGCTAAGTCCAAAGCCTCACTTTCTGATGAATATGGGGTCTGTCTACAAAGACTTGCAGCCACCTTTAGTCTCCCTCTGTATCTTACTTTTCCTATCCACAAGTAAATCTTGGGAGTAGTGATTTCCACTTTTAACTCTCCAAGAGGCACCAAATGGGTGGGAAAGAGCTATGTGATCCTGACCACTGGCCCTAGCAGGGAGAGGACCAGGCTATGTCATCCTGGCTAGATTTGACCCTGGCTCTTCTCTTTCTTGAAGCTTCTCTTCCAGAACATATAGTACCTAACCCCTCTTGACAGGAATTTAGTTTACAAGTTAGGAGAGGGGAGGTGATAAATTGAAACTCTCTAACCTGTTGAGGAATAGGGGGTTCTTGTAAAGGCTCCCCAGGGCCTGGCTCTGACAAAGAGTCTGCAATTAATGATGCTTCTTGAGCTCTGGAGACAGGATTTATGCATCCAATAAAGTCTATAACCTCAGGCCTGGGGCTAGTGGCTGGAGACTAACAGCAGGAAGTCCCAGGGGGGTCATGGGAGGGGATCCCAGGAGGCTCCTAATGGAGCCTGCATTTCCATTGCCTATGCTAGATTCCCCCCAGGCTGCTGTTGTGGGTGGAGGACGGGGGACAGCAGGTATAAAAGGCTGGTGTGGCTGTAGGAAAGCGGATAGCAGCATGAATTCCAGGCAGGCTGCTGTGTTGCTGGTGCTACTGTTAATGCACTGGAGCCTCGCTGAAGATCCAGGGGTCCAGGATGAAAGAAACCACGTCTTCGTGGTAAGTGACACCCCCATCCCCGTGTCACCATTTTCTCTTAAGAGTTGTGCACTCTCTAGCTGCTAAGGTCTTTCACTAGATCCTCAAAACCTATAATCTTCCCCCTTGTGACTTAAATGTCCAGGGCATTTGCCCACCTTCCTTCCCCGATGCCCCCTTACTATAGGAGGAAGACAATGGACCCCTTCCACCACAAGATGCCCAGACCCCCAGGTCACTCCTGCACTCCCTGCTCCTGGCCATGGAGAGACCTGGCCGGAGCCCAGCCTTCCTGTTTCAGCCACAGCGGTAAGTCTAAAAGGGATACAAGCATGGTAGGAGTTGGGGGAAGAAAGGGCAGGGGACAGAGGAAGTGAAGGAAGGGGGCTAGAGAAGGGAGTCCTACATATGAGAACAAATGTCTCCTAAGGTTTGGCAGAAATACCCGGAGGACCTGGAACAATGAACGGCTCAGTCCCCGGGCTGGAGAGGGGCTGAGCTCCCAGTTCTGGAGCCTGGCTGCCCCTCAACGCTTTGGGAAGAAGTGACATGTGATCCCTTGACATGTTTGCATGCAAAGCCCACATCCAGAAGTGCCACATGTGCCCCCCAAATAAAGCTGTCTGGCTTCTGAATCCTTGTGTGTCTGTATGTGATTGTGAAGGGCTGGGAAGGAAGACCACCCCTCCATCTCTACCAAACCAAACTCTCAAGGAATGGGGTTGACGGGGTTCCAAAGTTTACCACATGCAGCCTCCTGCCACCAGAAAGGGGAATTAACATGGTGCTGACCTCTGCCATTCACCTCACACTCCACAGGGATACAGAACAGGAATGAAGAATCTGAGGACCAGCACATTTATTCTGGGCTCTAGTAGAGAAGCTGCAATTTCACTGTCATCAACAATAAAGTGAGGATGGATCCCGGGCTGGCTCAGGCCCTGTGGTCCCTGGCTCCTTGCCTTTTGCCTTCCTTCACTTCAAGGCAGACAGTCTGTATCAGAGATAGAGATGGCACTTTCAGAGGGTACCAGAGCTGAGTAGATGCATGGGCCCCGAGGGTGAAAGAGCTGGAGCAAAGAGTGCACATCCATGAGTCCAGCTGGGGCTTTACTTGCTGCCCGCCATGATCTTGAGGTACTGCAGGGCACGGCGCGCAGCCTCACCACGGGCTTCCTCTCTAGTGGTCGCAGAGCCATGACACACGGTGGCTGGCTGGGTGGACAGTTCCACCAGGCATTGGCAGAGCCCACTCAGGCTCAGCTCCTCTGGAGACCAGGAGAGAGGAAGGAGGCAATGGTAGGCAAATAGGTAGCCCAGAGAAGAGTGCATTCCCACTTCATCATACCCTCCTGACCCCTTGTACTTGCTTGCTTCAGGCCCACCATCCCCCAGCTCCCAACTAGTCATACCAATATCCAGGTAGCTGACATGGAAGGCCTGCTCCTCAGAGAGTTCACTGAGAACGCTGCAGCAGGCAGGGCCCAGAGCACCCAGGGAGCCGAGGGAGCAACTGCGGAGGGACCGGATCTTCTCTCCCACTGAATTTCGCAGAGAATCCCAGGTGCATCCTGGGCCCCGGTTCCGAAGTCCATCCAGCCGGGAGCCTACACCCTGATAAGATGGGGACAGCTAGAGACTGTGGAATCCAGGCATTTAGACATTCAATGGCCAAGGAGAGAAAAGCCCAAAGAATGCTTCCTTCAGGTTGCCTCCCCCCAATCAATTCCTGCATGGCCCCTCTCACTATGGCCAGGAAGCCTCCCTTATCCCAGTATATAAAGCCAAAAGGACCCCTGCTATGGGCCAACTCAGCAGATGGGCCTACAGTCAAGGCCCAGACTGGGTCCAAAGAACCCTGGGATGAAGCAGGCATGGGATCCAGAGAGGCTCATTCTGGAGTCACAGACCCGAACCCCTGGGGTCCTGCCCTGGCATGGAGTGGCCAGTGATGCCTGGCCCCCACACTCACAATAGAGAAGTGATCGTCATCAGGCTCTGCTTCATTGCCATCCCGGGCATCCAGAGGCACTGTATGCACTCGAAGCAGCATTTTAGCTGCTGCGTTACGCTTTGCCAGTTTTTTGGAAGTGCCACTGCCTGCGTGTGGGGAGAGAGTTGCTGAGTTATGATTCCCAGCAGACTATTTGGATTGAGAGTCCTTACAATGGATGTCAAATGGAAACGGAGCTCAGGACTTGCCCTTGCACCTGAGAACCCAGTCAGCTGGAACAGGGAAGAGACAGGGTACAAAGCAGCAGCTGGGAGGGAGGCACTGAACCAGGGACTGTGGAGCAAGGAGAGCAGGGGTGTGGCAGAGTGACCTTGTAGCTGGGGCTGGACTGCCACAAGATAGGAGCTGTGACAACCCCCATCTGCCCAGTTACCAATCTCAATGAAACGCTCTACTCGGCAGGTCATGGTGAATTCTTTACGGTGGGCTGGCCCGGACTCCTGGGTCACTGTGTACTCTGGCAATCGCCAGCCTTTCTGCACCACAAGCTCCTGGGAGAGAGATAGGATGCATAAGGCTGAGTGAGAAAAGGGTCCTCATAATCACACTGGCACCCCCCACCCACCCACACGGAGCCTCAGACTCTAGGTGAGAGGAAAGACAAAGTGGGATAGAAAGAGCTAACTACAAAATAACCTTCCCTCACAGCCCATGGTTCGAGGGAAGACAAGCATGTGTGGAAAATAAGGGGGCACACCTGTAGAGCACCAACAGGGTTGCACTCAGACTGCTGAGGAGAGACAGGAGGCTGCATCTCCATGGGGGGGTTCCTGAAGGAGAAAGAGCCCAGAGCCATGGTTCCTTCTCAGGCTACCTATGAGCCCAAGGCCTAACCACTGGTTTAGTTTCTCCCACTACCATCTCTCGATTCCCCACCAGGTAAGCAGCTCTCTGCCCTGCCTGCTTCCTTCACCTTCTACTCATGGGAGGCCTCCCCTAGATCCCAGGCCCACTTCAATTCTGGAACACTTGGGTGCCATCTCACAAGGATGGTTAGGAGGGGGGTCACATAGCAAATCCCCAGAAGCACCTGATGAGATGCAAACATGGGACCATCATGTGGTCAACCCAGAAGAAAAAGGGGCCTGCAAGACCTTTAAAAATGGGTCGGACATCATCCACATGACTATTTGAAAATCATAAATCAAGCCAAGCACGGTGGCTCACACATGTAATCCTAGTACTCTGGGAGGCTGAGGCGGGAGCACTCCTTGAACTCAAGAGTTTGAGACCAGCCTGAGCAAAAGTAAGACCCTAAAAATAAAAAATTTAGTTGGGGGAGGCACCTGTGGCTCATCGAGTAGGGCGCCGGCCCCATATACCGAAGGTGGCGGGTTCAAACCTGGCCTCAGCCGAACTGCAAAACAGAAAAATAGCCGAGCATCGTGGCGGGCGCCTGTAGTCCCAGCTACTCGGGAGGCTGAGGCAAGAGAATCGCCTAAGCCCAGGAGTTGGAGTGAGACTCTGTCTCTAAAAAAAAAAAAAATTTAGTTGGCCTGGTGGCAGGCACCTGTAGTCCCAGCTACTCAGGAGGCTGATGCAGGAGGATCACCTGAGCACAGAAGTTTGAGGTTTCTGTGAGCTAGGCTGACACCAGGGCCATGGCACTCTAGCCTGGGTGACAGAGCAAGATTCTGCCTCAAAAAAAAATAATAATAATAATAAATTACTTCTTGCCCAAGAGCTTATCAGTTGGTGCAAATTCTTCACACTCTTGCCCCAAACTATTCTATTCTGTTTACGCTCAGATGTCCTCACACCTGACCAGCCTGCATCCAAGGGCTGAGGGGCCAGGAGTCAGGACCCCTTCCTTGCCCCCTCAGGCAGTCAGGGGATACAGATACCTGGTTAGGACAGCAGATAGAACAGGAGTCGTAGCTGCTGCAGCAGTAAATACTGGAATGTCCTCAGGCTGTGAAGAGTCTAGGGGAGAAAAAGAACTTCCCGAGGGAAAAGGGGCCTTTGATTCAAACCCAGTGTAGGGGAAATGGAGGGGTGGGGGACCCAGGTCCTCCTGACCTGCCCATGCCCTAAGAAAACTCCTTCCCAATTGAGCCAAGGACTCAGGGAGGGTCAATCAACAGCTTCCTCCTGGGATCCTTCGTGCCAAACACTGGATCAAAAAGACTGAGAAAAGGGGATCTCTTTGTACCCAACAACCATGGAAGAAACAAACTCCAACCCAAGTGTGAAAGAGGAAAGGACATCTTGCTGGAATCAGGAGGCATAGTGGAGAGCAACTGTAGCTCAACCTCCACCCCTTTCCCTCCCTAACCCGGGCCCAAACTACAGCCACAACTCCTCAATGGGACTGCCTGTTCCCCCAGAATTCTTCACAAAGCAAAAGCCCTGGAAGTACCCTGTTTGGGTCCAGAGGAAAATTATTAGGAAGAGGCCAGGTCAGGGTGGCTAACTGTCACCAAGCCAGCCCTAGGGGAAAAAAGGTTTTGTGCAGGGGCCTGGGTTCCTGGCAGGGCTTCTAGGGTGCCTTGGCTGTTCCTCCCTCACCTGCTGTCCTCCAGGGTCGGCTCCAGCATGCTCCCCCCTTTGAGGTGTTTGAGGGCCACCTCAGCTGCCTTGTGCTTGGCTGCCTTCTTGCTGGGGCCCTGACCTGAGAGAGGGGGCGTGGGCAATACTGGAGGTCACTGGAAGGACAGAAGAGAAACCAGAATCCCACAGCCTCTCTCCTTGCAGCCAGAGAGTCAACCAAGTCCCCTATGACCAACCTCCTCCTAGTGAATCAAGTGTTTCACTAATTGCTGGAAAGAGGAGCCCTTATCACATGGTGGCTCACGCCTGTAATCCTAGCACCCTGGGAGGCCAAGGCAGGTGAACTGCTTAAGCCCACAGGTTGATCGAGATAAGCCTGAGCAAGAGCTGAGACCCCTGTCTCTAAAAAATAGCTGGGCATTGTGACAGGTGCCTGCAGTCCCAGCTACTTGGAGGCTGAGGCAAGAAGATCACTTGAGCCCAAGAGTTTGAGGACACCAGGGCACTCTATCCAGGGCAAAAAAATGAGATTCTGTCTCAAAAAAAAAAAAAAGAAGAAGAAAAGCCCTTATCTTTCCATTAGGTCCCAGAATCAAGCCATACCAGGCAGGACTTCTGAGCTCAAACATCTTAGGTAGAGATTCTTTTGCTGTCTTACTTTCCTTTGCAAGGCACTTTCTTTTCCCTCAATAAATAGAGATGGCTGAAAAAAGAGAGGGTAGGCTCTGGAGTCAAAGCCCTGCTTTGCTGCTCACTAGGCCATGTGATCTTGCACAAGTCACTATCACTAATACTTAAGTTTTCTCATACCCAACATGGGTATACTAACACCCACATCACTGGTTAGACTGAGGCTTAAGATTAAATGCAAATTTGGTTAAGCATCTGGAACAGAGCCCAAAACAGAAGGCACTCACTCCAATTGCTCCACTGAGATACCAGTTTATCTCCTCTTTTCCTCTGGGGTGATGAAGACCTGCCGCATCACTCCTCTAACTCTCCCAAGTCCTACCCACCTTCTCACAGCCCTGTTCTCCCAATGCAGTCAGTAGCTTTTCCCCTGAAATCTCTCCTTCCCTCACTGGCCTTGAAGAAGACTGTGAAGAGAGAGACTCCAATAAACAAAGCCACGGGGCCCTGTGAATGCACACCCCAGCCAGGCTGCCCAAGCCTTCCTCACCAGTGCAGCTGGTGTCGCCAACGGTGACCCGGAAGGTGAAATTAGGCTGGTGGGCTTGCCCCTCGGCTTTGAGAAGGTCGTACACGGGCGTCTTCCCTATTCTGGTCCCATACTCCTGCAGAAGGCTGATCGGGGTCTTGCCTGGGTTGGCGGCCAGCATTTGCTCTATACTGGGGGAAGGGGCACAGACCCACATCACACTTCCCCTCTCTGCACCCACTTGGCCAAGCACTGCCATAGCAGACCTAGGATATTAGTGAGACATAGGGTCCAGGGGACCCCAGACAGTATAGCATCCACTGGCTGGGTTCCAAGTGGAGGTGCAGGCTGGGAAAGCAGGGTCCACTAACCCAAGGCAAGTAGGGAATGCACTGTTCTGTTCCTGTCACAGTTCAGGCAGGGATCCTGTGCCCCAGTGCAGGTTGAAGTGCATGCCCCCTGACATACTGCAGGCCAGGAACCCAGTACCCACGAAATGCACTAGAACGTGGCGGCATAAAGCCCAGTGCTTCAGTGCAGGATGGGAACCAGGCCAACCCCAAACTATTTAAAGCTGAAGGTAGTAGCCACAGCCCCGGTGAATGCCGGGAACCACTGCCCACTATCCCAGTGCTTGCCGGGAACAACCCCCAGGCCAGGTGCATGCTGGGGCAGCGCAGCTACCCACTCTGCACCGCCCCACGTTTTTCGCCCTGCAGGGACCGGTACGAAGCGGCTCACCTAGGCAGCCCGCAGCCCGTGGTAGTGCCGGAGCCTTGCCCCTCTTCACTCATTCCCTCCTCCGTCCCCGCGGGCGCCACCGTGACTGTAGCCTCCACGCGTCCCAGTACACCACAGACGAGCTAGGGCCGGGGCCAAGCCCGGAGTCGCGGCCGGCAGGGCCCGGCGCGGGGCACACTGGGATATGGAGTCCCCGCCCACCTTCCTTCGTAGGTCTCCACCGGGGGCGGAGAGCTACGCGCCCCATAACCCTCCGCGTGTTTCGCCCAAGTAGGCTGCACTGCCTTTTAGAAGAGCGGACCCTTCTGCTGTGGCACCTGGAGCGAAGGCTATTTATTTGGTTTTTAAATATCGTCCCGTCTCCTTCCTCCCGCCTCTCCCCTCTCTTGGGCCGTGAGGCCGTGGACATACCTATTAGGGGAGGGGGAAAGCGGCTTGCGGGGCGATAAAAGCTATCTCGAGAAAACTACAGAACCCAAGAGTTCCCGCGCCATATTTGTCGCAGCTGGGTGGGCAGTGTTAACACGCATGCATACTAGGGGAGGGGGGAAGCGGCTTCGCGGTGTAATTGGTTACTCCGATCTCATATACGTCCTCCAGGCACAATGAGATTGGTTACTACGCCTCAAGGGGCGGGGACAAAGGAAGAGTCAGCCCCTGCTTGACCCTGCCGCCTCTTTCCTAAGGAAAGGTGGTGATTGGTCCGGGGATGCTGCTGTCGGAGCCTGGCTCCTTGTGGGATGGGCGGGTGGACCTTACCTAGTCGCGGCAGGCGACTGTTCTCTGTTCCCGCGGGGCGCTGGAGTTGTTGTAGAGCCGTGTTCCTCTCAAATAGTTCCCCCTCAACTCCTAAGTTCCTGGCCCTTTGGCCTCATTGTCACAGAAACTGCTTCCTTTTCCTACATTCTCCTCCTCCTCCCTTCAGGTTTTGTTTCTTTTCTAAAGCCTTTTTAGAATGGCCTCAGTAAACTTTTCTTTACTGCCTAGGAACCTCCAGGGGCCGTAGAGTCAGGCTGTAGCCATGGGACAAGATAAGGACTTATTTACCTGAGGGTCTCGTTTATTTCCTCTGTCGTGAGTCTTGGGTCTCTCCGCTGAAGAGATCAAGACAAGAAGTCTGGCCTCCTAAGACTAATCAACTGGCTAGGCAGCGGCAGACACGTATTTTGGGGTCCCAGGGCCCATTCTCTTCCTCCTCAAATTCACGCAACCACTAGGCTGAAAGATATAGGGGAAATCTTGTGACCTTGGAGAGAAAGAATCACACATACACCAGAAAAAAAAAAAGTGATTTTAATGAGTGTTTTGAGAATGAGTCAAGGAAGAGATGTCTTGTTCTGAGCCAGGGTTGGAGGTCCAGAGGAATCTTGGAATGACAATGAAGGGTCATCCAGGAACACTGGAGGAGGAGCAGGCCTAGAGCTGAGCGAATTCCAATTGGGTGAAATTGGAGTTGTGACAATTAGGGGAAAGAGCTGGCAAGATCTCTATCACAGGGGAGCAATGCTACAGCGCTGAGGATCCCATCTGAGGGGTGCTCTCTCGGGATGTAATAAAGAGTCTATAAGAAGGGTCAAAGGGAGTTCCTATGAAATCAGCATAAGGCCCAAGGTGGGAGCCCCCAGAGGGCACCTCCAGCAGGGAGGTGCGGGGCCCAGGCGGGCTAGGGACCAGCCTGGAGCGCGCTGATGGCAGCAGCGGGCTCCTTTAAGAGGCCGGCGGCTCCAGCGCAGCATCCTCCGCTCAGGGCGTGTCCGTCCCGGGGGGCCAGGGGCGGGGGCCTTGGTAGGAGCGGGAGTTCAAGCCGAGTGGGGACTGACTAGGGGTCAGGGGGTGGAGGCAAAAAGCTGGGGCCGACACCCGTGCACCTGGACACCGCCCGAGCATCGCTAGTGACAGCGCCCCGGGTCCGGTGGAGGGCAGCGGGGGGAGGAGGAAAGGAGGAGGAGAAGGAGGAGGAGGCGGGAGCAGCATCCGGAGCGGAGCTGCAGCAGCGCCGCCTTTTGTGCTGCGGCCGCGGAGCCCCCGAGGTGAGAGCCTGGCCGAGTTGTGGGGGGTGGGGGGCAAGGATGGGTGCGGGTCCTGGGATCTGGGCGTGGAGAGAGGGTTGGGATGCAGATGTGTCCTGGTTGGAGGAGGTGGCGCGGAGATGCTGAGGCTGTGGGGATGGAGGAACTGGCAACCTGGACCCGACGCTTGTGGGGCTGGGAAGGAGAACCGAGCGGAGGGATGCTGCGGCCCAGCTTGGAGACGAAGGGCCTCCAGGGCTGGAAAGGATGGTATTAGGGCGGGCGTGGCGGTGATTGGGGAACAGACTTAAAGGACAGAGGGCAAGAGAACATCCTCTTTTCCTACCACTCACCCCCAAGAGGGAAGAAGGAGGGAGAGTTTTGGCCCCTCCAGGGAAGGAAAGGAAGGGCAAAGCCTGGTATTCCCACAGTCTCCCTCTCCCCCACCGACACTTAGCGGGTAGGACCTGAAAATTACAAGCAGAGAGCACCTGTTCCTGGATACTCAGCCTCTGGTCCCCTCTTCCAGCTGTGATGCTCCTAATCCCCTCCAGCTGTGACATTCACTTTCTCCATCCAGCTGTTGCATCCTCCCCTCCCCCACACAATGTGTGTCTTTCTCCCTCCTCTGTCCACAGCCTCTGGCTCCTTTAACCCACTTCTCCTGGGCAGGCCATTCCGATGACCTCCTCCCTTTCCCACACTCCTCAAACTCCTTGCATTAAAGATAAGCAAGAATCCTTTCCACAGAGTTGAAACTTGCCGATTACCCTGGCTTTGGCTGAGGGGAGGGAAGAGAAAGATTCCGTCTGTAAACAGTGGGAAGAAATAGTGAGAAGTTCTCAGTAAAGGAGGAATCCCACCTTGTAGCTCCTTTATCTACTACCTTTTGGGGAAGGAAATAGGTGAGTGGCCTTCAGTCAGAAGGGCATACATATAAGGTCCCCTCATCCCGTCCACAGTCTTCTCCAGCCAGTCGGTGCCTCCCCTTACCTCTCAGGGGTGGCTCTGTTGCTCTGGGAGCTCTGATTTTCACCAAAGTCTCATACCAAGCTAAAGCAAGCAGAAGGGAGTCAGGAAGGAAAAGGCCGAGTGCCCCCATGAGCCCTCCTCTCCAGGCACTGAAGTTTCTTTGACCTTTAGGGACCTGCTTCCCTCTATCTCATACTTATGGGTGAAGAAGTGTCAGTCTTCCCAACCCTGCCACTCATCCAGTCACTCTGTTGACTGTGGTGATGCTGGAAACACCCCCAGCTTCCATCACACATGAAAACACACAACTAAATGTCTTTCCCTTAGAGAACCCCAGTTATGGACAGAGGAGGCAAGCAGTTTAATAAGTGACTCGAGATATGCTAGGCCTTCTTATAGCTGATGAGTGCAGAACTCTTGTAAAACCCAATTGCTGCTCCCCAGTCCTTCCCCTGCTCATGGTAATGTGGGAGAATCTGGCTGTGCCAGGAAGATGACCCTGAACTCTAGTACCCACTAGTCCAATAGCTCTGGACAATCAGCACGTGGGGTCCTGACTCTCCTCTGCCTGGGTCTGGGGAGAAAGAAGAGATTATGAAATCAGTGCTTTATGGAGTCCTTGCTAGGGCAGAAGGAGGACACTGTTGAGAGGATGCCAGCAGGGTACCTAGGGGCTTCCTGAGAGCTTGGCCACAGAGACTGGTCTGTCTGCCTCTTTTGCTTTTGGAAGGACTAGGATCATAGGTGTGTTGGAGGAAAGGGGTAAGGAGATTGTGACAGCACCTCTACTCCAGAGGAGAATAAAGATCATCTGGGCTAGAGAGACCTTGGTTTCTTCTTTCTTTGCTCTCCTTTTCTCCCCTCTGATTTCTGCACCTCCCTTTCCTCCTATACCTTCCCCAATCATCTCTTGCTTTGAGAAGGAGGATAAGGCTATTTGTATTGAGCTTCCTGTGTATTTCTGGTACTGAGACAAGAACTTTATTTTGATTATCTCAATAATGCCCATAACCTGACTAAGTTAGACAGTGTTGTTACTGTCCAACAGTAACCAACAGTTTTTACTGTGTTACCACTGTTTGACACAGGTACCCCTGTTCCCTTTAGGTTTGTTAAGAAGTCTCATGCTCCAGGTCACCCAGCTGGTCAGGAGCAGAGATAAGACCCCAACAGGCCTCTCTGGTTTTGAGACCTGTGTTCTCCCTACACACCTTCCACTCTGCAGCACAGCTGTCCTAGCCAGGTAGCAGAAATGGAGGAATAATCATAAAATAAATTGTGTTTTCTTTTGCAATTTAAAATAAATCTTATGTCTTATTTTGAAATCAATTTGAAGTTATGACTGAAGTACTAGAAATATTTGTGTCAAAAGGAAAACTTTAAAACACCCATATTCCACCTACCTAGAAACAATTATACTTTGGTATCTATCCTTACAGATTTTTAAAAATGCACAAGGAACTGAGGAACTATTTGTTGATATATGCTGAACTTCCAGGTGCACCTGGACCCTAGGGCTCAGCCTGCTCTGCCCCTGCCCTCCCCTACCCCTCAACCCTCAGCGGATAGTGTAGCTGCTCAGGAGAACAGATTCCAGAGAGAACTGGCCAGGGGGTGAGGATGCAGTGCAGAAAATCAGGCCTTCCCCTTTAGTCCAGAGTGGTAGTAGTTTGCTAGTGTCCCTAGCAAAACTACTAGGTTTGCTATGTCTCCCTTTTTCTGATCAGGCAGAGATGGCCTCTCCAGGATCCATAAAGAGCTGGTGTCCAGCCAACCAGGAAGACAAAGCAAGGAGGCAGGCATAGGGCTCACTGCACTCCCTACACCAGCTCCCTTCACACCCACCACCCCATAAGGCAGGGTAAGTGTTTCAGAGAGATTACAGTCCTTAAGCTAATTGGTAGCCAACTGGAATTCTTCTCTGATCTCTCCAAATCCAAGCTGATTCTTCTTCTTTTTTTTTTTTTTTGTAGAGACAGAGTCCCACTTTATCGCCCTCGGTGGAGTGCTGTGGTGTCACACAGCTCACAGCAACCTCCAACTCCTGGGCTTAGGCGATTCTCTTG
>CAUYRH010170441.1:0-14621 GCA_963574655.1 Perodicticus potto | reverse complement strand
TTTTTTTTTCTATTTTCTATAAAACTCTCAAGTAGGGTACTGGTGAAACTTATTAAATGTAGAGTATCAATGTCTTTATATAGTGATTAAGAAAATGCTATGAGGGCTATCTCTCACAGTACAGTCAAAATGTTTCTGATTGTATATGAAGCACATTCTGCCCTATGATTGCACCAATGTACAAAATTATGATTTAATAAAATTATTAAAAAAAAACTCTCAAGTAAAAAACAATAGAATTTAGCTTTATTTGAGGTCTAGGAAGGAATGGAAGTTTAGGAGTAATTAAACTTTCATTCACTCTAGTATCTCTTACTCTTCCTTGTTATTTTTCAGACTTACATACAATTCAGGGAAACTTCTTTTCTTTTTTTTTTTTTTCAGTTTTTGGCCAGGGCAGGTTTGAACCCACCACTTCCCCACTTCCGGTATATGGGGCCAGTACCCTACTCCTTTGAGCCATAGGCACCACCTCAGGGAAACTTCTTTATTTCTTTATGTCTTAGCATGACTTTACATTCCATGCTGGGTAATCAGTCAAGAAATGCAGTTACTTTGATAAGAAATACCACAGAAGTGTATTGTATCAGCCCTAGAAGCAGGTCATCGTCATAGATAAAATTCTGTACTTGAAACACTCATAATGTTTTGACCACAATTAATTGACTTTGATACAAAATAAGATCCTTATTTTTTAAGGATCAGAGAAAGAGAGAAGGAGGAAGGGGGTAAGGGAAAAGCAGAGCAGAGAGAGGGAAGGGAGGGGATTGGCATCTCAGTGTGACATATCTTATACCTTCAATTAATCCCCAACCAAAAAAAAAAATAAGATCCTTTTATCTTACTGTATATATGAACATGGAGTTAGACAGGGAAACTAAATACCCAGTGTGTTAAATAAACATTATTGAGTCCTTACTATGTACAGATACGTGCTACATGTTGTTACATCATTTAACCCTCACAATAGTCCTTGTGAGATAGCTATCATTATTTCTATTCTGTAGATGAAAATTTCAAATAGACTGCCAATGATTTGCCCAAGAACAGCTAACTTAAATCAAAATGTATGCATGTCTCCATCTCATTCTAAAATTCATGTTTCTTTCACTAAACCACATTGCTTTAGTGAAGAAATACCTTATAAATATTCAAGCATATAATGTTACAATTGTCCACGTATGTGTTGTTTCATTAAAATACAGTATCCATAATTCTATTATACATAAGAAGTATCACGATTCCCAAAACCAAGGTTTCTAAATTGCTTCTTCCCAAATTCTGTTTAAGGCTGGATATAGGATTCAAATAACCTTCACTAATGAACAAACATTTTTCCAGTGTTCTTAAAGAGAACTGACATCTCTGTGTGAGGTACTCTTGAAAAAAACTTTTAAAAAGACACCAAGAAGCTCTCTCAACACCTGCAGTAAGTATGTGAAAGTGACATTTTCATCCTCTGTTAATGTCAGCAGCTAGACATTCTAGGCAGTGGGGCTTGACATCATTCTGCCTTTGGCTTTGTCCCCGACAGCAACCAGGTTTGTGGCAATCCCTCAGAAGCATGTAGACTGTGGGGTCCTGCTCTTTGAGGGTGAGATCTTCCCAGGAGGAGCTCGGACACTGTCCCAGCAGGGCCCTCCCTGGCTCCCTTCTACCATCTAACTCCCCCACCGCCTATCACAATGCCCATCTCAAACAAAAACACATGATTAAAAACCCATTTGATTTTGGAATCCTTTTTACAAATGGGAATTACACTTGAAACATAAAATACACTTTTTACGACAGCTGGTCTTTCTGGCGGATTTAATGCCATAGAATATTCAGAGTAGCCAAATGCCTGATGGAGGCATCTGTAGGTGTTATTGAGATGTCTGTAAGCTTCTTTTGTTTCCACAGTTACATCCCAAAGAATGAACACATTCGCCTTACCTTCTATAAGCTTTGACACACCGCAACAAAAGCAGTCCCTTTTTTTATGTTACAGCTTTATAGATATAATTAACATCTTAAAATTCACCTACTGAAGGTGTACAACTCAGTGCTTTTTAATGTATTTTAATATCATTTCAAGGTTCATCAGTATTATAGTATATTTTTGTTATTTTAATCCCTTTTTCTTCATTTTAAAAAATTTTGGTTAATATGAGGATACATAACGATTAGATTATATTTTTTGCATTTGTAAGGTAAAGTCCTGAGTTGTAGTTGAGTCTTTCCCCCAGAAAGTGTGCCATATACCCCTGCATTGTACTTAAAAGGTGGGAACTTACCAAGCCTCCTCCCCCTCTCCCCTTCTTGAATTTAATTATGTTTATCTCTCATGTTGGCCTGTAGTTGTTGACCTACTATTTGCAGATTAGTACTGAGTACATGTTATGCTTGCTTTTCCATTCTTGAGATGCTTAGGAGAATGTTCTCCACCAGGTAAACAGAAAAGATGCAAAGTCTCCATCTTTTTATGGCTGAATAGTATTCCAAAATATACTTATACCATACTTTATTAATCCATTCATGGGTTGATGGGCACTTGGGTTGTTTCCACATCTTTTCAATTGTGAGGTAAGCTGCTATAAACATTTGAGTGCACCTATCCTTATGGTAAAATGATTTTTTTCTTCTGCATAGCTACTAGTAAAAGGATTGCAGAATAAAATGGGATGTCTACTTTTAGGTCTTTGAGGATTCTCCACATTTCTTTCCAAAAAGACTATACTAGTTTGCAATCCCACCAACAGTATGTTAGTGTACACTTTTCTCCGCACCCACACCAGCATCTTCAGCTTTGTGACCTTGTGATGAGGGCCATTCTCACTGTATTAGGTGGTCTCTCAAAGTGGACTTGATTTGCATTTATTGGTGATTAGGAATGATGAGCATTTTTTTCATACGTTTATCGGCCATTTGTCTGTCTTCTTGGGAAAGTTCTGTTCATGATGCTTGCCCATTGATTGATGGAGTTGTTTGCCCTTTTTCTGTTGATTTGCTTGAGTTGTTTATATATTCTAGTCACTAGCCCTTTGTTTAATTCATAACATGTGAATATCTTCTCCCATTCTGAAGGTTGTCTATTTGCTTTGTTGATTGTGTCCTTAGCTATGCAGAACCTTTTTAACTTCACTAGGCCCCATTTGTTTATTTTTGTTGTTGCTGCAGTTGCCAATGGAGTCTTCTTCATGAATTCTCTCCCAAAGCCAATCTTGTTAAGAGCTATTCTCACACTTTCCTCTAGGTCAGCGGTTCTCAACCTGTGGGTTGCGACCCACAGGAACTGTATTAAAGGGCTGCAGCATTGCTGTAGGGTTTTTGTTTCATGTCCATTGTTTCATGGACCATTGCTTCATGTCTTAGATTTAAATTTTTTATCCAGCATGCGTTAATTTTTATACTTGGTAAGAGGTACAGGTCCAGTTTCGGTCTTTTACCAGTCTGAGACTTTAAAAATAGGTTAAAGACTTCCACATTAATAATCTAAGTTTTTCATTATTTTTCCACTAAATACCATTATCAATATTACTCTTTTTCTCAGACTAGTGCACAGACCTGAACTCAAGTGTAAGTAAAAATACTCCAGTGAGTACTGGAACCAAATTCATTCAGCATTCCAACTGGGTATGAGAACCCATCTTAACCCATTAACACCATCTCAGCTGGGAGAGCAGGGCCACACCCCAAAATTTTAGCAGGGCAAGTGGATTCACCCCATTTTCAAGTTGTGCTCCCTGGTCTGTGTTAAGCACATTAGAGGGTCATGAGACAGCGAATTAGGTGGTCTGGGATGGTAGGATGGGATTATGTGGCACAAAGCAAAAGAATGGAAGAGGGGGCAAGATCAAGGGTAATGGCCTTTAGTGAAAGGATGGAATTCACTGTGTCCTCCCCTCATTGCTGACCCTGCCTCTCCTGCTTTTTCATGTGACCAGGTTTAGGAGGATAAAGGAACACTGGAGTGAGAAAGGGGGAGCAGCTGCAGGCCAAAGTTTGAGGGCCCAGGGAGTGCTAGGTCAGTCACCCTCAACGTTAGCATCCATAAAGGTCACCAGAGGGTCTTTTGTAAAATGAGGGTGTCTCCAAGTCATTAGCGCTAAAGGACAGCAGCCCAGGTGATTCTAGCAGACCACATTTTGAGAACCAACTAAAAGTAGCAAATCAGGGCGGTGCCTGTGGCTCAAAGGAGTAGGGCGCTGGACCCATATGCAGGAAGTGGCGGGTTCAAACGCAGCCCTGGCCAAAAACCACACACACACACACAAAAGTAGCAAATGGAAGTAAATTACCCTTTATCAAATGCCTGTTTCCAATATTTTGAACATGCACAACATTGGGGGGGGAGTAAATAAAATGCAACTTTACTTTCATCACCCACTTTCCCTCTGAGATATGTTTAGTTAGGAAGGCTTTCCTCTATTTCAAGTGTGGAAATGTTGTTAACTTTTCTTATTCCTAGGACGCTTTCCCCATTGGATCTCTACTAGTTTGGGAATCCCAGCTTGGGTTTACCATGCTCCTCACAATCACCTAGAGATTTTGTTAAAATGCAGCTGATCCCATAGATCAGGGTAGGGCCGAGTTTTAGCATTTCTAACAAGCTGCCAAACGATGTTCATGTTCCCAGAACCCCATTTTGAGTAATAAGAGGTTAGAGGATAGGGTGAGAGAAGATAAAAGAGTATAAGAAAGTTGTTTCTTGGACTAGTATGATCATGAGTTGCCTTTGGGCTCTGGGCCTGGCAGATGTTTAAAGCAAACTGTCTGTGGGGGCTCTCATGAACATTCAGAGATGTTTTATCCCTGGACACTCTGACCTGCAGTTGCCCTGAGCCAGCTTATGCTTCTCTCTTCTGGACACTTGGTTTTCCTGTACCAACCCTTGAGAATCTCAGACCCACCTCTGACCTGCCTCTGGCTTCTTGCTGCCAGGGTCCCTTTGGCCCTTTGGATGCCCTTCATGGTCAAGACTAAAAATCTTTATGGTGTTATGCACTTCTCTCTCTCTCTCTCTCTCACTCTTTCTCTCTGCCTATGGTCCATGAAAAACCCTAGTGCAACCATTGACAAAAAGAGGGGCTGCAGGCTGATCCCTCAGCAGTAGAAATTCCGTGTGGCAGTTGCCAGCACATCTTTACGCTCTAGACTCCCAGCAACAGGGCTCAAACACTGAGCTCTGCATCATCCACTTAAAGTCTCTCACTCACAGTTCTTGGAGTGAAGGAGCTATGATTCCACCACAGCCCTCCCCTTAGGAGATTAGCAAAGAGAAAGGGCTCAGAACACAGCTTTCTCTAAAGATGCCTGCTTTAATAAATCATTGTATTATTTGACAGCAGATGAATGATGATGCTATTTTTTTACAGCAAGGGAATAATACAGATTGAGGATAGTGATTATCTCAGATTGGGCCACAGGTTTAGTTGTTCAATAGTTCTGGAAATATTCTAGTTCTTACATAGGGAGTTAACTTAAGTGCTTGTTTTACTATCAGGCATTGTAACCTATATTTATTTTATCAATCATTACATGATAAAAAGGAGTTTTAAGTATGTAACTGGCTAAGTTATCAACCGCTATTTAACAAACCATTCTAACAATTAGTGGCTCAAACAACAACTTATTATCGCTCAGATTTTTGTGGGTTGACAAGGTAGTTTTTTTGCTCCGTGTGACACAGCCAGTGGAGGGGCCGGGCTTGCATCCAGGACTCATGGTGCTGGCTCTTGGCTGGGACATTTTGGTTCTCTCTCACATGCCTTCTCTTTCTCTATGGTTTCTGATCCTAAGGGCCCTTCCCCATGACCTTCTGCTGCAGTAGGAAGGCCGACTAAGGTTAGGAAACCATACATATGGCAGCTGGAGTCCAAGACAGCAAAGCCATGCCCCGTAATGGCAAAGCCTAGAACTGGCAGAGCTTCGCTTTTCCCACCTTCTGTTGGTAAACAACTGTCACAAAGCAGTCAAGATTCAGGGAAAGAGAAACAGAACCAACCTCTTGACGGAAAAAAGCAGCATATGCATACAGGAAGGAGAATTTGACAGCTAACTTTGGAGAGTATCTATCACATTAAGCCATGGAATATTTTCCCCATAAAAGAAAAAAAACCCAAAGTTTGAGCTATTGAAACTGCTCTAGAAACATGAATTGAAAGTACAGAGAATTTGACAATTCTATCTGCTCAAACTGTCATCACTCATACATATTTCTGGGAGGTGTAAGCTCTCCCACATTAGCATCAACAAAGAAAGATTTCATGGAAGATTAAAAACAGGGTCTTAATTCAGACAGGAAGGAACATGTATAAAGACAGGCTGTAACACCATTAAATTATTTGGACACAGCAAACTAAACGGTCTCCCCAAATAAATATTTGGAGCAGGAAATGCTTGACTCCAGAATTACTAGTATTTGCAAAAATGAAAAGAAAACAATAGTTAATTCTAACTGATGCCAACTCAGGGAAGTGAAAACTCATCATTCTTCTGTCTAAACTAGCTTTTTTACTTTATTACCCTGTATCTGTTAATAGGATCATTCTTTCCCTATCAGCAAAGTTCAGATCTCTAAGTGTGATAACTCTTCTTCTCTTCCTCTTATCAGTTTTGTCTTCATTGTATTTTTCACATGCCTCTTTTCCAGCCCTGGATCCACAAGATAGCTCAGGTTTACATAGGATTAGAATAAAGTGACTATAATTTCCTCCTGTTTCTGATTTCATGCCCACTTTCAACCTAGCACACCTGAACAATGTCATTCCAAAAATGCTTCCTCATCTTTCCTTGTTCCCACTCAAAAATTTCAGTGACTCTTCACTCTCTCCACTGCCCCTACTGGGGGCGGTTGGGGCAGTGGAGGCTGGGAGGATGGTTTTCACAAACCACTCAGGGATATATATATATATATTTAAACTAGATACCTCCATTTGGAAATTCTTACTTGTGTCTGCCCTTCTCTCCCTGTCTCTCTCTCTCTCTCTCTCTCTCTCTCTCTCTCGAAGAGGATAGTAACTGCTAGTAGATGTATCACATCCCTTATGTGCTGAGATGGAAAAAAATGGTTAATAACCATTGAACTATAAAATAAAGCCCAAATTCCTTACAAGGTACTTGATCTCATATCCCATCTATTTATCTTATTAATATTTTTCCCACCAACCTGGACTGAAAACCAGTTAGGAAACTTGGTCCTTATTATTATAAAGTTTACAGCTTCATGGGAGAGAAAACCACAAATAAATTCAGAAAATTAAGGATGAAAACCAGGATGCTAATGCCAGTGAGAAAATGCAGGCTCATAGTTCCAGAGTTGAAAGGAGAGCTTTGGCCTCTTGAGTCATCCTGGATTAAGAAGTAGAGTTTCTCCATTTGGGTGTCATATAATAACTTCCTCTCTATGGAAATGTTATACAAGAAACTGTTTATTCTCTAATTCCCAAGCTCACCTCATGCCAAACAAGGGTGTGGGCTAAACGGCAGGCCCAAGATCCAAGACAACATAACAATTTTCTGACAGATCCTGAAAATAAGTAAGATATATTCTGGTAGATTTTGCTAACCACCCAAAGTGTCTAAAATGGGAAAGAAAACAAAACAAAACAAAAAAAGGATACACTGTGGGTATGTGTTGTTCATTCATATTTTCTAGGCTGTCCTACTGTTTGTTTTGTCAGCTATTTTTATTAATAATGAGCAAAAGAGAAAAACAGAGTGAGTCACAAATAGAAGATACATATTTAGGGTCTCTAGCAAGAAATGGAAGATGACAAAGAAAGTAAGGAGCTGGGACTGACTCCCTGAAGCCCAAGAAGGATTGATTCATACAAGGGCATTGACTGTGCACCTCTCTCCCTTTCACTGAGTCCTGGGCAGGCACATCAGCATTTGGTGTTGTCCTCAAAAGGAACCTGGGCCTGGAAGGTGGAAGAACATAGGCTTCCACTTATGGAAGCTCTGTCTTGGGGACCTGGTACCATCACTTTCTAGCAAAATAAACCTGATCAGTTTCATATCAGTTTCCTCTGATATGAAACTTTCTTTCCTCTGTGAAAAGGAAAAAATAAAAACTTTCTTACAGATAATTTGGTGAAAATTAAGAGATGATTTGTGTGAAGAGACTGGGGTTCACAGTGGACAGTCAATAAACCATAGTTGTTGTTTTTTTTTTGTCAAACTAAGTCAAGGTCACTTAACCCGTAACTATGGCACCAATGAAAACACACAGTGAGACCACCAGTGTTAGCAAATCTTCCCAGCAATTCAAGGAACCATCAAACCCCACTAGCTGTGGGATGGTAAACAAAGATGTTAACATCTTTAAGTTTGTTCCTCATATGCATGGGGATAATAACATCAAACTTCTCAGCATTAACAGAAATTATTTTGAGTATATATCAGGTCAGTAACAGGCATTTAAGAGGCACCCGATAAATGGTCAACGCTATTATTGCCATTTTTGCCTTTACAAATTTGCAAAGGAGAAAAGGCTGACACTGCTCTTTTCAAAATTCTGAATTTCCAAACATCTTTCTTACCAAATGATGTCACTTCCTATCACCCATGAGCACAAATGAAAACCCTGTCTTTGAATTTCCCTTTTCAGATCTTTTTCCTTTCCATACTGCTTTCCTTTGTAAAGGGGCATTAATGTTTTTACAAAGAGTCTACTGGTTTATCTACTTTGAGGCACTGTTGAGAGTTAATTAATTGTAAAGGTCATTGGGTGAAGAGAAGGTAACATGAGCACAGATAAATTACATCATTATCATTTTCTCCTGAGCTAGCAACCATGGTCAAGCTTTCAGGTGACTAAAAATTACATAAAATGTATTAATATTTTGGTAATGAGTCCTTCATCCTCTAATTCAACTCTCTCCAATTCCAGAAGAGGTGGGATATTTAAGATGCCTCATTTAATGGACTTTAGAGTAATTTCACCTTCAGAAATCTTTGAAATCTCTGGATAATAAAATTGGACTTGTGGAAAGTGTAATGCTTGAGGATGAGACATGGTTCCTGCAAATATATAAACACCTTACTCTCATCAGGAGGAACAGAAGATGAAAAGGATGTTTTGATATTTGAAGTGTCTAAGGTTGGGTTTTTATTTTACACTTTCATTTGGAGAGCAACACGAATGTGACTCCAGTTGACAGGATCTGGGGTACCACACTGTGGGCCCATCAACATTTTTAAAAATATCATTCTACTCTGATTCGGCCTTTACAAAGAGCCCACTCAGTACCAGGCACTGGTTATATTTTTTCGCTGTTGCTGAACTTCCAGAGTCTTGACTAGGGCTTTTCCATCAAGCTCCGAGCCTGCTGTATTCCTCTTAGTCCGTCTAACCCTTCACTGGATAATGTAAAGAATCAAGAGTTTCCCTTCAGTGGCAATTCATAATTGCACTCTGTCCTTTGTTTAGTTGATGTAGACACAGCAAATCTACATCATCCTGGTCAAAATAACACGTATTCCCTAACAGCAGTGTTTTTTTTCTTACATACCCTGAATTAAGTACATGAGGCCCTCAACTGAAACCATATTAGACACAGTGCCTGGTGGATAAGAGGTCCTTAATAAGCATTTGCTTGATTAAATTTAGGCTTTAACTTTGTTGTCCAGAAAAGGGCTATTTCACCTTTACAGATATGAATTCGGTTACGTACTTTAAAAGCTTCAGGTAAAACAATGAAAAGACCTCTCTGGGAAAGCCCTTGCTGTAAACCCAGAAGGCTGAGGGATCTAGTACAAACAGCATGGTCCAGATTGTGGATCCGGGTTCTGCACCCTTGGTTTAAGTAGGTTATTTATCAGCTGTGTGACAGCAGGCAAATTGCGTAATCTGAGCGTTTAGGACAATAACTCCAACCTCAGGAGGTTATTTTCAAGACTAAATAATCTAATGAATGTAAAGTGCTTGGCATATTTGAGACATCTGATAAATTTTTTACCTTTTTTTCCTCCGCTAGCAGAACCTTCACTTTGCGGTGAAGTTTGCCAAATAAGGAAAAGGACCCCCAAACTGCTTGCTGCTGCAAGGACTACAGACTCTTCTTGTATTCACCCAACTGCTTGAGACGCGTCAGGCAGGGTCCAAACTCCAAAGGAAATTAAATGCTGTTCCCCTGCCACCCACTCTACCCACTAGGGCCCCAAAGCACATTAAAATAACATTAGGGCAATGATTTAAGCTGAAAATTGGGCTGGCAGGGAAAGTACAAGGCCCCACTCCTCAGAGGCTTAGCTATACCTCTGGGCGCAGCAGGCTCCCCAGCCGCTGACGTCAGGCTGAACGCCGTCTCCCGGGTCGGCTGCGGGAAGGGGCGGGAGCGGCGGGGAGCGGCGCCTCCCGGGCGTTTAGGAAGCCTTCGGGCGACCCCTAGTGGCCAGCGGTGGTCATAGGCTTCTCCGCAAAAACAAAGCTTGAGGCTTCAAGTATTTGTCTTCCTTCTCCCCTCAGAGATCAGGGTTTGTTTTTTTTGTTTTCTGTTTTTTCCTCCGAAGCTGTGGGTCAGAAATCAACCACAAGCCTAAACAGGTCCCAAGTTCAGAAATTGGAGTTATATGAGGCATGGTCATCTAAAGGATGGCTTCCATGTAGGCAAGAGTTCTGAAATATTCTTTGCAGTCCTCACCAGGAAAGCAAAAGGCAAAGGGACTGGGTTTAAAGCTGACAAGGAGGTGTGTGCGTGTCCTCAGTGAGCCCTGCTTTTCATAGGGGGAGTGGTCGCTGTGATTGCATACAAGGGTCCATTTCTTAGAGCCATTCCCACGGATGCAATAAATAGAACACTAAGTCAAGATTGTTCTGCTCAAATACCAATGTCCAACTGTTTCAGCTGGTGTATTTCAGTTTCTTGAGTCTTCTCAAACCCTAGTGAAAATAAGCAATAAAGTTATATCGTGCTGGGGAATAAATAATAGATGATTCATCCTAGACTCCAAGCATGTATGGAAAATAGATATGGATCTGGCAGGGCTTTATATACACGAAGTACCACGTCACTCCTGGGTAGGAACTGTTCATTTTGGAGAGAGACCAAGGAAAGGGAATACAAGTTTCTTTCTAAGAGGGTTAGTGAAGGTTGAAAACAACATAGTTTGAGTTACTCAAATTAATCTTTAACTCAGGTAAACTGAACTCTAAGCTTCAGCTCTTTCCTTGCAGTAATAAAGGCCAAAGCTAACTCCTCTTTCAGAATTAGAGAAGACAGCACAACACAAAGTGTGACATCCAATGGGAGATGAGGAACCATGAGCTTGGGCATTGCCTAGAGACAGCACAATAGCTGCAGCCATTGAAGTCCCCACCTTCAGAAATTGGTAACCTTGGTGCTGTTAAGTTAAATAAGAAGGAGGCCATTGGCCTAAGAATGTCTCCATACTTTGAGTTACTACATAACAAACAACCTAATTTAGTACATAAACAAACCAAAACCTAATTTAGGAGTATTTTTGTTGTGGTGGTTACAAATAACCAGGTTTCAGCCAATCACAAACAACCAAACTTTGGCCAATCACAGGCAGCAAACCGATCAGGCCATGCCCAAACAAGGCAAATGCCTAGCTGAAGCCAATCAGATGATTTCTCTACTTTTCTTCTGTGTTCATTCGAAGATTGTGGTTCACACTATTGGATGAAGCTCTCTAAACTTCTGGTTGTGAGCGCTATCCAATTCATGAATTGTTCTCAAATAAAGTCTGTTGAATTGAATTTGACTGAAGTTTTTCTTTATCAGTGACTCGGGCTTCCCCTTCTGACAGTCCAGCCTTAGTGGACATCACTAATTAGAGCAGCTATGCATCCTCCAACTTTCTATACAATAGCTGCCAAGTAAGCTGTTACTTAAGAAAGTATCCTGTAGCTGAGAGAAAACTTGAAAACCACTTTCACATGTCGGGGTCTGGCCCCAGGGGCAGGGTCTGTAAGACCTGTGGAACTGGCTCGACTGGCTGAAGAAATAGAAAGTTAGGTACGACGATAAAGAAAGAGACACGACACACGGAACAGAATTTTCAAAGGTGGGAGCTCAGGGGACCACTGCCTGTTCAAGGGCTCTGGTGAATAGCCCGAGTCTTTGTTTCACACAACTTTGATTGAGGTCTATCTGCCTTATTTCTGAGTAATGTCTTGGCTATTTTAGGTTTTTTCTATTCTATATAAAACAAAGTACTAATTTTTCCAGATCTTTAAAGTATGACAGAGGTGCTTTAACAGGGATTGCCTTAAATCTGTAGATTGCTTTGGGTAGTATAGACATTTTAACAATGTTGATTCTTCCCAGCCATGAGCATGGTATATTTTTCCATTTATTAACATCTTCAGCTATTTCTTTTCTCAGAGTTTCATAGCCAAGACACTACTCAGAAATAAAAACAAATCAGGAGGAATCATGCTACCAGACTTCAGAATATACTATAAATCTATACTGATCAAAACAGCATGGTACCGGGTGGTGTCTATGGCTCAAGGACTAGGGCACCAGCCCCATATACCAAGGGTGGTGGGTTCAAGCCTGGCCCTGGCCAAAACTGCAAAAAAATTAATTAATTGAAAAAAAAACAACATGATACTGGCACAAAAATAGAGGGGTAGATGTATGGAACAGAACTGAAAACTAAGAGAGGAACCCAGACACTTATCGTCATTTGACCTTTGATAAGCCTATCAAAAATATAAATTGGGGGAAAGATTCCCTATTTAACAAATGGTGCTGGGTGAATTGCCTGGTGACTTATAGAAGACTGAAACTGGACCCATACCTTTCTCCTCTAATAAAAATTGACTCTCACTGGTTAAAGGACTTAAACTTAAGACATGAAACTGTAAAAATTCTTGGACAGAGTGCAGGGGAAACACTTGAAAAAATTGGCCTGGGAGAATACTTTATGAGGAGAACCCCCCCCCCCCAGGCAATTGAAGCAACATCAAAAATACATTACTGGGATCTGATCAAACTAAAAAGCTTCTGTGCTGCCAAGAACACAGTAAGTAAAGCACATAGACAGCCCTCAGAATGGGAGAGGATTTTTGCAGGTTATATTTCTGACAAAGGTTTAATAACCAGAATCCAAAGAGAACTCAAACTTATTAATAAGAAAAGAACAAGTGATCCCATTTCATTGTGGGCAAGAGACATGAACAGAAGCTTCTCTGAAGAAGACAGGCGCATGGTCTACAGACACATGAAAAAATGCTCATCATCTTTAATCATCAGAGAAATGCAAACCCCAAACCACTTTGAGATATCATCTACCTCCAGTAAGAGTAGCCCACACCACAAAAATCCCCAAACTACAGATGTTGGTGTGGATGTGGAGAAAAGGGAACACTTTTGCACTGCTGATGGGAATGCAAACTAGTACATTCCTTTTGTAAGGAAGTTTGGAGAACACTCAAGGATCTGAATGTAGACCTGCCATTTGATCCTGCAATTCCTCTACTAGGTGTATATCCAAAAGACCAAAAATCACTTGGCAACAAAGATATTTGCACCAGATTGTTCAATGCAGCTCAATTCATAATTGCCAAGTCATGAAAGAAGCCAAAGTGCCCATTGACCCATGAATGGATTAATAAATTGTGGTATATGTATACCATGGACTACTATGCAGCATTAAAAAAAGATGGTGACTTTATCTCTTTTGTGTTTACATGGATGGAGCTGGAAAATATTATTCTTAGTAAAGTATCTCGGGAATGGAAAAAAAATATCCAATTTATTCAGTACCTCTATGAAACCAATTTATAATCACTCACACTTTCATGTCAAAGATGGATCACAACTATAGCCCAGGATGAAAGAGGGAAGGAGAAGGGAATGGGAAGGGAGGGGGTGGTTCAATAGAGGGAGGGTAAATGGTGGGACCACACCTATTGGACATATTGCAAGGGTACAAATCAAATCTATGAAGTATAGAACACTAATGTCTTAACACTGTGATTAAGTAAATAAGGTGAAACCTATGTTAACTAGTAGGATATAAGCACTCCAATTTGTACAAATAATCAACACATTGAATCCCACAAAGGCATAAATGTATTCATGATCTATGTATATATGACTTAATAAATAAAAAGAAAGAAAGAAAGAAATCTATCTGTGCATGTTGTAAGCTGAGGGAGGAAACAAAGACACCAGTAGTTTCTTCAAGTGAGCTATCAGCTCCTATTGTTATTATTATTAACTTTAAGGATTTGAGTTGTTTTGGAGCATCTGAAACTTGAGCCTTGTGTAGGGGAAGCCTCCTGTCTGAAGTCACACATACAGATTCCTGGGGAGGTGTTAAGCTCCACTGGTTCACTGTGGAGTAAAATGCCACTGGTTTTAATCTCCTCTGAGGAATTGGTGGAAGAGAGGCTTTTTCCTCTCATCATCACCACAGAGGATTTTCCTCTGCGATAAGGGGTGTTAAACTTTACAGCCCGTATCATAGGGCTCAAGCTATTCTCTTGGTCTCTGCCCCAGCCAAATGCAAATCTCCACAATGGGTATCTGCTTTGCCTGTTTAATGGTCAAGAAGTGACCTAGAAGGTGTATCTATTCCAGGTCTGGTCATATGACCATTCTACTTTCCCAGAGTGTTCACAGACTCAGCAAGGTATTGGTGTAAGCTGTATCCCCAAT